>BMAU01000079.1:7500-67500 GCA_019973935.1 Trichonephila clavipes
ATTGGAATTGTTGAAGCCATGTTCTAAAAAAGAAGACCTTGTAACTCTCAGACAAAATGGACTTGAAACGATAGAAATACTCTCTCAAGATAACATTGCAATCGCCTACACCGATGGTTCCTCAGACAGATCCCTCAGCAATGGAGGTACCGGAATCCTCCTCCTCCTCCCCGATGGTAATAACTACAAACACAAAATTAACACAAAACCTCAAACTTCACAAGTGAACTCATGGCGATTAGAGAGTCCATTATATATTATACCAACAAGACCCACATGTTATTGATTCTACAGAAGGATTAGCAATCTTCTCAGATTCTAAATCAGCTATAGAAGCCATAAGAAACGGAGAGACCAAAATCTCCTGTGATATTATTACCCTTCTAGAACAGCTGCACAACAAAAGAAAATCCTGTATCCTGCAATGGATACCCGCACATGTCCACATTGAGGGTAATGAAGGTGCAGATAGCCTCGCCAAAGAAGCTAGAGACATGGAACATAAGTGCACCACCATCACACTTGATGATGCTAACGTCAAACATAGAATTATGAATCACACTTTTAAAAAACCCCTAGTTACGGAATTTGACTGTCTCAGAATTATAACATCCACAATTGCCAGATTGAGAACTGAACACCTTAAAGGCATGAAGATTCACCCACACAAGACAAGATCATATGTTCAATGCAAACAATGCCCAGATCTACAACTCACGCCCAATCACATCTTGGAATGCCCAACCGTCGCAACAAAGTTACTAAAAATGGGAATGGTCCCTCTAAGGGACTCTTTGCGAGAAATCCTGTACAACCCTGATGCTCCCCGAATAGCAAAGGCAGTGATCAAGACTTTCGGCGGAATTTAGTGATATCTACTGCATTTATTCATGGACAAGAGAACAACAACAACATCAGTGAAAATGTGTATTTTTTTTATTATGTCAGAATGTATTTTGTTTGTTTATTTTCAATAAATTTAAAAAAATTTTAAATAATCTTTTGTTTTTTCGACTTTTCAATATGCTCACGCCCCACAGTTTGAGAAATGCTGGTTTATTACGAAACTAAGGGGACTGAAATATATTTTCGAGTTAAAAAATATGGCAAAAAAGAAACAAATATATATATCCAACAAAATTAAGTTGATTAGAGTACATTTTATTAACAAAGATATGTATAAGTGAATGTATTTAATAAAAATTAATAAAACAAAAACATTCTTAAGAACTGAATGAAATTTTTAATACAAAACACTTTCAAGTTTTTTGAGAAATAAAAAATTTATTGAGTTTTTGTAAAATAATCTGATATTTTTCTTTGCAACGTTTTTTAGTGCTATGCCATTTTTTTTCTTGAAACGTTCCAGCCATCCTGAACTTGTGGAAAATGGTATTTCTTTGGCAAATTTATTTTTTTTTGTTTCTTTATAACATTAAAAATCCTGATATGGGAACATACTGAGATCTCGCTTATTTGAACTAAGTAAGTGAAACCGTCAGTAAATCCTCATGTATGGCTGTTCTCATCCATTTTCGCTCTGGCTCAAATTTATTTCGTTCAAAAATTACCGTAATTTTCTCTCTCTCTCTCTCTCTTTTTTTAATTATTGTTGATAATGTAGAGCAGTGATTCCCAAAGTGGTCTGTATAGATCTCCAGGGGTCTATGACGACCTGCAAGGGGTCTACGTCAGCAAAAGAATAATTTGGGGGTCCGTCAGGTGTAAATG
The DNA here is from genome assembly GCA_019973935.1 of Trichonephila clavipes. Taxonomy (NCBI): domain Eukaryota; kingdom Metazoa; phylum Arthropoda; class Arachnida; order Araneae; family Nephilidae; genus Trichonephila; species Trichonephila clavipes. Next base: position 9,232 of record BMAU01000079.1, read on the forward strand.
GGGGGTCTATGATAGGGGCTCTCATTAAACTAGATATTGAACTTTAATTTTTTTTAAATTAAATCCAGTGGAAATCAAATTTGAACTATTTAACATATTTATTTACTAAACTTCATGAGGTTAATTTGCATTTACAAGTCGACACATAAATTTCATTAAAACAAGAAACATTAAAGCATTTCTTTCCAGTAAAGTTAAAGAAATATAGTACTAGAGGGCCCGAATTTTCTCAATTTGTTACAGATAATCTGTTAAGACATTTTAACCTACGTTCAACATTCAAATAGACTTTATTCAGATTTTGAAGCGAGGTTTGAGAATGTTTTGACTATCGTAATAACACAGTAGGAATTAAATTAATATAGTCGCATTGAAAATAAAATGTCACATTACAATATGAACTAATCCAGTAACGTAATGTACACCCTCGCAACCTCCGCATTGCGGGGGGGGAGGGCAGGGATTTTAAGGACCCAAAACCTGACCAACCAAGTACGTACTTTGGCTTGGGGCCTAAACCCTGACTTTGCAGGGGGTCTAATATTCTCCGTTGCGCCACTGAAGTAATCGTAATAAGCCCTGACGAATATCTTGAAGTTTAGAAATGGATGTCAGCAATGTTGGCTTTAAAAAGGCAATTAGTTATTTGTTCCGAATTATAAAATATCGGAAATTTTTAATTGCTTTTTTCTAGTGAGAAGGAGTTTCAGCGTGGTTTTCAATCTCTAAAACAAAAGAAAGATAGAAAGAAACTGGACGCTACTAACAGAGGAGATTTAAGGTTAAACCTGGCAAGATTGAGAGAGAGAGATATACCAAATGTTGAAAATTTGTTATTGTAGTACCAGATTCATCCGTCTCATTAAATTCATTTGTTTGTTCTTTAGTTGCTTTAGTTATTTTATGTACTAAATAACTTTTAATTTAATTAATTAGCTTGGGCTTTTTAAATTTTAAACACAATACTTCATTACAAATAGAAATTTAATTATTTCAAAGTAGTAGTAGTACCAGCTGTCAAAAAGACATTTAGGTTGATAAATTTGCAAAAATACAATATTAATTAAGAAGGGGTCTACCCCAAACCGAAAAACATGGTTAGGGGTCTATGAGACAAAAAAGTTTGGGAACCTATGATGTAAAGTTAGCAATACCAAAATTTCCATTTTCTTCTACTTTGATCAACAGCCTTAAGAAGCTCCATCTTCATTTTAAGCGAAATAGCAGTTAGCTTTCTCCAGTGAGCTTTTTGCCATTGTATTCGTAAAAAAATCATCTAAAATAGGACAAAAAATGCAAATCAAACTCACTGATTTTTACTCTCACTGCGATGTACTCGTCAAATCCATAGCCAGCTGATGAGAGATGAGATATTTTTGTGTGGCGTTGTTAGGGGTAGTGGATGAAAGTAGTTTATATAATCAAAATTGGCTCGTGTGACAGTCCATTCCGAGGATATTTCAAAGCCAGGTTAACCTGTTTTCCTCAAAACATGTGAAATCACCTCTCTTTCATTTCATACACCTCTTGTGGCTGGTGTTTTCCGTATTTTGTCCATTCCCGAAAGGGAACTCTTTTCGTTCGTCTTTTTGTGTTAAGAGAAAAATGCGTGAAAATACATAGTGGTCTGTCGTGCCCATCGTATTATTTCGTGTTAACCGATATTTCACCTTAAGCGTTTTCGCGTTATACATATATCGCTGTACTTAGTAATTTTTCATCGAAATCAAAATGCTATTTTCTAGTCAGTAGTAGTTCAATAACAACATACTACACTTTAAAATTAATAGGTGATGAATATGAAGTAATATATCCTGAATGTGGGGTATTTTTAATTAATTTATGGCAAACATATGCACTTTCCAACATAATTAGTTTCAGAATATTATTTCCAGAGAATTTCAGGCTTTTTAATTAACGTTGCTAAAAAAATGCTGCTAATGGTGCAAATGATATTTTAAAGGCTTCGTGATTAATTATAAAAGTTATAATTATACTTCGTTATGGAAGTTTTGTCCTAGTAACTTAGAATTGTTTCCACAAGTATCGAAGTATAAACATCATCATTGACGTATTGTTTACTCATTAATTAAAATAATGTAGTAGTTTTTCGTGTATTACAATACCTTTGATGTCAAGTAAATAATGAATAACATTATTGACTTTATATTAATTATGTAACCACACAGAAATAATTAAATAGTATTGTAGTAAATGCTGTGCCAAAATTAGTGATTGTTATAAATAACCAATATTTTACTACTGTAAAAAACAATTCCTGTTCAAATTTATTTTATATGAGGAATTAGTTTACCTCATTATTAGAGAAATTTGCAATCCTTGAAGTATAAAGATAAAAGAAGTGTCGCTTATACAATTACGATCTACTATTTCAATGATGCGTTATTGAAAGAATTTATTCAATTCTTTATTCTTTATATATAATGCATAATTATTAGTACCAGTAGCTTTCTTTCTGTGATTTTTATCTGCTATTTTAACTACATTTCTTAATGTATTACAATATCATTTCAAGAATTCTACCTTTAGTACGTAGCTCTCAAATTAAGCGATACATTTAAAAATAAAATTAAAAACATTTTGTATAACGCGTTACAGAATTATATGTTCCAAGAGTTTGCCTTCTACACGAATGTAGTTTTAAATGAATGTGTTTTTAATTTAACACGAATGTGTTTTAAAAAATTAATCGATTGATGAGTCATGAGTTACTAGATAAATTTATTTCTTCCACTGCTTTAGTAATTTCTTTGGTTTATATCAGTTATATTTCCAATTGATTTAAAAAGAATAAGCTAGAAGTAAATGTTTCGAACTTTTAATTCAGTAAAATATTTCAAAAATGTTTTCCGTTTTATTTGAAAACATATTGCTTAATTTGAGTTACACACTTAAGATCAAATTTTTTTTATTTGAAGTCCTACTGTGTTAAACGCATTGTCAATATATATATATATATATATATATAATATATAAATTTTTTCAATGTTATTTAGATCATGAATACCCTTTTAATTTCTTAAGAACTTATATTCATCACAAATACATTAACCGTCTTGCTACTTCTAATTCCAAAACCACCACACAACAATAGGATTTCAAAATCAGCATGTTAGTGGTCTTGCTGTGAAGATTATATCGTAACACTCATATCACAGTTTACATTTTTTCCATACACATCTTGAACATCTTACACATTGTTGACAACCAACCAAATTAGAGCCTAGCAAATTTACGCATTTTTGACAATCAACCAATTCAAATTCTACCATATTTGATTGTCGTCTTTTTTTATATCTATCTTTGCTGGCTGTTTTAAAGGTTAAGATCAAAAAATGTGTTTATGTATATCCGAATTTTTTAACTTGGTGAATAATTGATTTTCATTGATGTCAAGACGGTTGATTCTCTTCGTAAAAGCTCTGTGAGTAAAGAAATTTTGTTAAATTATTTTTTGAAAAATACTTTTTTTATGTAATCGTTTTATATATATATAGGATTTTTCTACTTTTCTTACGTAATTGTTTTGCGATTTTTCTGCATTAAGAGTTTGGGAAAGTTTGTTACATAAAGTAGTGAGTGGTTTTATCATACTCTCTGAGTTTTTACATACTCTGAATTTTTGTTTATTTTAATTGGTTTTTCCTACCGAGTTGCAAAGGGGGAAGGTTGGCGCCTTCAAACTAGTTTAACCCCACTTATTCGGTCCTAAGTCCGAAATTGCTTTCTGACTCGCTAGGTTCTTCTTTTTTGTAGTTTCTTTTTTTATTTTTCTGTAATTTTTATCTTCATGTTTATCTTTTATATTTTTTACTACGCTATTTCTTGTTATGTTCATTATCTATTATTTCTTGTTTTTGATATATAATACAAATTTCTTTCATATATATATATATATATATATATATATATATATATATATATATATATATATTATATATATATATATATATATATATATATATATATATATAAGAGAGAGAGAGAAGCAGCGAGTCTTGGACAACCATCTTGGAACCTTAATTAAATGGACCTTCTTTCGAAATAACTTTCCTACGTCTGTATAAAACAGTGTTACTAATTTTGTGTAACGAATACTTAAAATAGTGTTAATAATTTGTATGGATGTGTGATACGTTCATATTACTCACTGTTATATTTATTTTATGCTAAAATTATAATATTCGCAAACAGCGAAGTTCCTTACATTATAATGGTGATTCAATGGAAACTTGACGAAACCTTGTTAATTGAGCCAAGTTGGCATCCTTTTTGGTGACCGCATTGTCAAATTGGTGACCATTTTGGCGACTTGGATGGCGACGACCCTATGGATTCTTCTGAAAATTAGTGGGGAAATCTACTAATATCACGATTTATGACGAAAGCGGATTTTTCTCGAAAGATCCTTGAGGCGTATAAATAGGGAGTCGCTTGCCGAAACTTAGTCTTGTTTTGACCTTTGAAGAGTAGTATTGATTTGGCCGAGAAGAGTAGTATTGATTTGGTCGTGAAGAGTCGACCAGCGATTAGCTATTACTTCGGCCATTGTGCTGGACGAGTGAGTGCTTGTGAATATTCTTTTACATACTAATATTGCAAACACTGATAGTTGTGTCTGAGAGCCGTGGAAAGTATGAAGGCCTTCTGAGATTTACTCGGCGAATTTGAATACTGTATCCTGTATTTCAAGGATTGTTTTCGACAACAAATTTCCATCACTCCTGAAGAACTGCCATCTAATTTGCACAAAATCTTTGAACCTCGATCTACGTTACAATATTATTATTTTTGTGGAGAGTTAAAGTGAAATGACATCATTTTTTTAAACCACGCTCATTTTAACTGAACCAGCAGAGTATTTTTGCTCCACTTGTGATTGTGATAAATAGTAAGGCTTTGTAAGATCATATTAATGAAAAATTCACTAGGAAATTTGTAGTCACAATATCTAATGATGTCATGGAAGGTGTCAATTTTTCTCATTTTCAAAAATATACTAGTCATTACTTAACCAAGTGATATAGGTCTTTTTTTCCTCGAACCGATATGACTCCCTCATTCATCTCTATCCTGCTAAACGTTGAGTTTCGGGACACCCTGTATAATTTCGATCTATTATTCTAATGATGCAATCCTGAAAAATTTTATTCCTTATTCCCTTACATGATTGTTTTTAACTTTATTTTTTTAATCATTTTATCTGTTATTTTAACTAAATTTCTTAACATATTACAACTTTCTCTCTTACATCTTGTTTAAAATATTTCAAGTACCTTTCTGTCACTCTCGTTGCTGATTATTCCATTTAAAATCTTACAATTTAAATAATTTGGAGGATTTCTTAATTCTTAACTCAATTAAGAAAAATTAAAGAAAAAAATTTAAGTTTTAGAAAGGAGCATAAAACATTAGAAAAAAGGTTTTAAAAGAAAGATTTTAAGAAAGTATTTTCAGAAGAATTAATTTATGAAAACTGTCATTATCCATTATTATTCCGCAAGGTATTTTTTATCATTTCATTATTTTGCTTGGATATAAATCTTAATTGCATAAATAATATTTATTAACACTCTAAACCAGTGTTTCTCAAACTGTGGGGTGCGCCCCCCTGGGGGGGCGCGATAAACGTACAAGGGGGGGCGCGAGCATATCGAAAATAAAAGATTAAAAAAATTTATTTACTGGAATGAAGTAAAACAAAATACTTTCTGACATAATAAAAAATACACATTTACACTGATATAATTTATATATCTGCAATATATTACGTCATAAAAAATTAAAGCTTCTACTTTTATTACGGTTTCTTTTCAAACCAAAATGAGAAAAAACAAAACCCAGACCCATAATCGAAAAAAAAAGTTTAGGAAGATAAAATATTCATCACTGTTATATTATTGTCATCAGCTGTAGGCAGCAGAATGTAGTTGCTGCGGTTTGGCCTTCGAACTTACTTGTACGGTTAGTTACGTCCCTGCTCTTATGTATTTGTTTTTTCATTTAGGGAAGTTGCAAATAAACTATTTCTGCTGCGATTTTTTCCTTGTAAAATATTTTTATGATTTTTGGAAAAGCACAGAGAGCTCTTTGAAGGATTACTTGGCCAAGATTTATTTCTATGAGTTATTCCCAAACATATAAAAATACATAATGAAAAACGTTTTACATAATTTTTTTTGAACATCCATATTGTAATGAATACCCTTTTATTCCGGAGCTGTCACGCCGAGCACAGAGTGCACGAAATCGGTAATTCTGGCAAAACTGTTTAATTGTTACCAATGGCTCTGACACACTATCCTCCTGTTTGACAGTCTTAACGTGTGAATTAAAATATATTTGTCACATATCTCCCTCTTTTTTGGGAGTGACAAACGTTTTTTTACAATCTTAAGGTACTTGTTTTGACTGAGTTCCCGGTGTGATAACTTTTTTTCCGAAATATTTTCTGTGTTCTTGAAAGTAGGCGAGTATATTTTCTCTTAATTAAATTATTCACTGGAATTACGATTTTTATTGTGTACTATAAAAATAATTATAAAAAAAGATTGGGGTGGCTCAATAACCCCACTCGACCATTAGTATCGAGTGAGTGCCTGCTCCAGGTTTAAAACATGTTGAAGTCTTTTCACTTTAAATATTAAAAATAATACAATTATTTTTCATCGGAATTTTATATTATTGTTCATTATTCAACATCAATTCTAAATGCTAATTCTGTGAGGCTTAAAATTACAGTTCACTTAAAACTAATTATAATTTGAGCAACGATTTAAAAAAATCATTTTATATTTTTGTGAACATTGTTGCGCATTTGGCTTTACTCTCCTTAAAATTCAGCGATTATATCAATAATGTTTTATTTTCTTATAAATGAATCTCGTGCAAAGAGCGGGCACTTCAGCCGGTATACTTTTAATGTATCAATGCAGCACAGAGTATTTTATAGCTAATTAATTGATGCTAAATTAAGAACAAGTTTAATAAGTATTAGCGACTTCCATGGGCTTGTCTTACACAGCAAATTTTTCAAAGGAATGCTTATGATTAAAAATTGACCCACTGAGTTCTTTCTAAAAAAAGCTGATATCTATATTTTGTCTTCTAAGCAGCCACCGCATTTTGCAATATGTTCCAATTTAAAAATTAGAGAAAGGAAAAATAACATAATAATTATCCTATTACTTAATATTTTTTTTGCCTAAAAGCAACATATACAAAATTTAATACTTATGTCATGAATTTGTACGGTATATAATTAAGATTATTGCTTTAGCGTAAAAAAAGTGCATTATTATTGCATTCAGTACATTATTAATGTATAAGGGGGCGCGATAAAAATTGTGATTGATAAGGGGGCGCCAGTATTGAAAGTTTGAGAAGCACTGCTCTAAACCAACTTTCACCAAGTACTTTTAAAAAGCCCTTTTGTATACAGTTCTTATTTAACCCCTTCCAGGCTCATTTTATTTCTGGATTATGGATCGAAAAATGTCAATTTTTTTACTCTTATTTTCAAACATACATATCTTTTTAACCATAACAGCACTATTCGCAAATAAAATTTCATAAAAATTAATGTAAAAAAAACTTTTTAAATAAATAAGTATTTTACCTGTAAAGTTGGCTTTTTGTATGGCAGAAATTATTAGACTTTGGTGTCAATTCACACGAACTATAAATATAAAGCTTAGAATATCTAGCTTTTATCTTGAATTATAACTTTAATTGACATCTTTTACATTTACATAAATGATTATGAAATTATTAATCAAAATTTGTTCGTGTATGATAAGTTCGAAAACACGGTACTCCACATAACCCATCATCGCAATCTGGGAAGTACAGAGTGTTTTTTCCAGGTATCGATGTTTAAGTTGGCATTCCTTTCCAAGATGGCGACCGATTTAACAGCTGCCAAGTGATTTATTCTCAGTTTGGTTTGGCAATTCATCATGAATAGACTCACGCCGGAACAACGCTTTCAAATTGTGCAATTTTATTTCGAAAATAATGGTCGATTTTCATAAGCGAATTTTGTTTAGCGATGAAGCGCACTTCTGGTTGAATGGCTACGTCAACAAACAAACCTGCCGCATTTGGAGTGACGCTAATCCACAAGTGTATGTCGAAACACCGTTACATCCAGAAAAACTGACTGTTTGGTGCGCTTTATGGGCTGGTAGAATCCTTCTTCAAAAACGATGAAGACCACAACGTTACAGTCAATGGTGATCGGTATAGAGCCATGATTACTAACTTTTTCATTCCTGAATTGAACAATCATGATGTCCAGGAGCTGTGGTTCCAACAAGACGGCGCAACATGTCACACAGCTCGTGCCACAATCGATTTATTGAAAGACTCGTTTGGTGACCGCCTATTTTCACGTTTTGGAACTGTGAATTGGCCTCCAAGATCTTGTGATTTAACACCGCTAGACTATTTTCTGTGGGGCTATGTAAAGTAATTCGTCTATGCGGATAAGCCACAAACGCTTGACCATTTGGAAGACAACATTCGCCGTGTTATTGCCGATATACGGCCACAAATGTTGGAAAAAGTCATCGAAAATTGGACGTCCAGATTGGACTACATCCGAGCCAGCCGTGGCAGTCCTATGCCAGAAATCATATTGAAAATGTAATGCCACAAGATTATCTTTCGAATAAAAAAATTCATGTCAATCGAATAATACATCGTTGTCTTATTGCAGTTTAAAGTTCTATACCTCTCAAAAAAACTCCCTTTAGAATCTTATTTCTCTTCTTAGCTTCTTCTCTTGAGTGTCTCTCTTTGAGCAGCAAATAATACACAGTCGTGTTGGATTAGTTTTCTTCTCTATTGGAGGAATGTAGTCAACAAAGTGTTTTTCAGACAAGCGTGAAGGGGGAAGGAAGTCCTCCGCAGAAGGACGTCCTCTTTTTTTACATAAAATTCCACTAAGTGGTACTTTTCAGTTATTCTAAACCATAAAAGCACATGTGAAATAATTCTGGAAAGACCGATTGCACAGTGTAAATTTTCACAGTGACCGAGCTACACTCGGTATGATCCAGGATTAATCGTTTCTCTTAACCGAGCTGAGCTTGGGAAGAACCGGAAAAAAATTAATCTTTAAAGTTCTCTTATTAATTTTCCTCCAAAAATAATCACATTTTATTGGATTTACAAAAATTAAAATAATATTCGGTCAATGTTATTTTTTTTTCAGTTTAATGAAAAGGAAAATCAAAATAGCAAGTAGTTTCGTGAAGGTGATTGAGAGGACAAAAGAGGAGCTGAAAAGATAAAAATGGTACTCATATTTAACAAAGAAAGAAAATACTCAATATATATATATATATATATATATATATATATATATATATATATATATATATATATATATATATATATTTTTTTTTTTTTTTGTTTATATGTATATGTATATGTGTGTATAATTTTTTATATATATGTGTATGTATATGTATATGATTATATATTAAAAATTCTTATATTGATTATATATATATATATATATATATATATATATATCCTTAATAAATTAAAATGTTAAGATCTTAGACACACAAAACATTCTTGAAGTTTTGTGAATGGCAAACAAATTGATTATTGATATCCTTTATAAACTTTAATGTAAAGTATCAAGCAAATATTTATTGAGTTAAACTCACTCTGAAAAATCCTAGAACGTTCTACGTTTGCTTCTTCTATTGATATTTCTTATATCTTGAGAAAATCGGAATTCATCCATGTAGACCGTTTTCAAAAATGTATTCTTGTATTGTTTGGAAAGATATCGAATTTAATTTTTCTGTTTTTTAAAAAAAAATGCATTTTTAAAAAATATGCGTTCTTTTGAATCTTTTAGAAATTTTAAACGTTTGCTTTGAGCTGCATTTTCACTGTGTCATAGAAATCCTGAGAAACATTGGAGAATAAAGTATAACAACTATATTTCGAAGAATTGTTAACTGTTTAAAAAGATACGTTTTATCCCTTCTCCCCTCCCCCTTCCCTAAAAGAACTAAATTATATTATTTACAAAAATATTAAGATATCGTAAAGTTTTAACTTTTACTGAGAAATAACAGAAATATTAAGATGAAATTTATTCTATATATTAATTTATCTTTACGTACATAATGTTAAAAATCTCAATTGCTAATATTAATTTGTTTGATTCGAGGACGAAAAAGGAAGTGTCACTACAAGAGCACATCCACACAATATCTTCCATTTTTTTTTAACTGTCTTGGAGATATACGAAATTATCTGAAAAAGGGGTGAGATCATCACTCTGTTACTGCACACTACTGAACAATGGATGCTCCTATCAAGAAATCGAATGGCATGATCAATAAAAGTTTCTTGCCCATAATGTACCTGTTCACTCACACGAGGTGTGTTTGAGGTTTTAAATTTTGCAGGATCCACTGTATTCTTCCGATATCTTCTCAAGTGATCTTTTCTTATTTCCAGGATTCAAGAAACCACTTTGCCATATAAAAAGTGGAATATATAGATATTGACGCAATCTGATTAGTTTTCTAAGGCGCTTCACTGTTGAGGTTGCTGTTATGGCTGGATTATTCCTGTGAAAGGCTGCATTAGGATGACATTGACATGTTCGTTCTCTGGAACCTTAACAGGTCAATATAATTGTAAGAGAGTCCAAACGAATCTGGAAGTCAATCGGATAGAAAGTGTGTTAGGGGCGTCGTATAGTGTTAAAGCTGGTAGAGTGTTGAAGTCTGTAGAAATGTCTCTCTAGCGTCTGTGAAGCATCTTGGTTCCACTTTTTCATGTCTCTTCAAATATCGAACACTTCACGCCCTTCCAAGCCTTACGTGATGTATAATCACTTTTGTTTGAACGTAGCCGGGATTATTATTCGGCCATTGGTCTTTGTCACCCTTCATGAGGTGGACTTCGAAGCCTAAGATTGGCGTGGGAACCACGCTGTTATACTCTTTGTCGGCTGGATCAAGGGAGTTCAAAGGTTGACTTGTCTTAGAACATAAGCGCCAGAGTGTCCGGTCTTCGTTCCTTTACACACGAAACTACATGACCGTTGAGGCGTCATTAGTTCCCTAACAGGCAATACCGGTTTATCCATTGTGTGCTTGGGGCGGGCGCTCAGGGGCTTGAAGAGCCCCAAAAGGGCCCGCATAAGCTGGACAACCAGATTTTCTGGTTATAAATGTCGATCCTCCGGTGCCAAAGGGGTCTGTAGATCTTCAGCGCCTAGGACCCAAAATTAGCTGAAATAGGTGCTGCTAACAGGAAATGGGTCCTTTGGGGCAGACCGTAACAAGTTCTACAATGAAGGCCTCACATGATCATGTTTCCAAATTACGAGGTTAGTCGCCAATAGCCCTCGTACTGCTTTACAGTGAGATGTTAATATATCTCTTTACCTGACTCATTCTACGATGAAGGGTTGCGAAAGAAAAGAAACGTTTTGAAAAATATATAACTAGATAATTATTATGTAGAGAAACTTTACAAATAGTAAGTACAAATTTGCTTCTCTCTCAATGATTTTTAGCAATAATTAAAACTTTATGATACACTCCTACAGTAAAAAATATATTTGCAATCCAATCTTTCCACTCGAGAATAATATTAAAGCGCATTTAAATACCTAAATGAAAATTCACGTTCTTAAAATGTACTTCTATTCATCTCTTAAATAACTCGCATACTCTGCGAACTAATTTCACAAAGTAGACACCATTTCTCATGTTTATTGATTTTAATTTCAAAATACCGGGATAAATGTCGTTCTCAGTGATAAATGAGTATCGCATATTTCTAACAAATGATCTCTACGTCAGCAAAAGTAAATGGAATCATTCAGTTATCTGTCCTTAAAATGTACGTTATTCTTCACTGTTACATACAGCACTCCGAAAGATCAATCTGCTTAGCGAATTTCCATGAGGGGATTGATTTAAATATTATTTCAAGTACACACGCTCTGGAATATTGATTACCTGCATATGAATGCAGGAGTAATATCGATGTAATGCTTTTCGCAAGTTATTTGGTCTTAAATGGATACATCTAAAATACAATTTAATCAATGTTGATTTAAATACTAAACTGTGACAGTTAATGTTTTTAGTGGTCTTCTTTATTTTTAGAAACAGATCTGCAACAACTAAATATTGAATTAATCACAACAGGTAAATTTTCTGAATAATATTTCATATTATTTTTTAAAAATTTTACTGTACAATTCGAATCTCTTAGAGCAAAGAGTTAATCAGCAAAGAGTTAAATTTAGTACAAAAGAAAATGTGATGCTAAGAATAAGTTTAAACTAAAGATTCGGTTGAATATCTATTTTTATAAGCTCATAGAATTTTTTTATAATGGTTCATAAATAGTGTAAAAAATTTTGACTTCTTTGTTAAATATTACAAAGAATATTGGCAAAAGTTCTAATTTCGAAACAATAATTTTATTTTGAAGACCGCATCATAAATTACCTCATTTTCATTAAGTCCTTCTTTCTTGTATATAAAGATCTTCTAATTGTTTTAAGACTGGCTTCCCTTCATATTTAGAAAAATTATCCAAAAGAGGAAAACTTTCTTAGATAGAAAAAGATTTCAGTGTTAATGTCGTATTCCGACTTCATTGTCATATATAAAGAATCACACTTGTATTATAATACAACACTCATTTGTATTTCGATCAGTTTATTAATTTTTTTTCAATAATTTCTCATATTTTGCCCTCTGCGGTATGATTCCACATTAGTTTTTAACTTTATACGCCAAAATAAAACACATATATATTATTGTTTTTAAAACATTCATTTTATTAATTACATTTTGTTATTATTAAGAAAACTATTATTGTTCAAAATATTTATCGCTTATGAATTACGGGAAGATAGCATGTTAGAATATTGTTTGGCGAGTTAATTTTATATACTTTTTATGCGTGTGAATCGTTTAGTAGTAAAAATTGTTTAATTACTAGCTGGTATACCCGTTCTTCGCTCGGGTGAACTGAAAAATTAAACAACACAGATTGAAAGAAAAAGAAGTATTTAATGAGTTAATTTTACGGGAATCGCAAATTAGACAAAAAAAGCTTTTTGAATATATCAGCTAAACAAAAAAAACACCTTTGTTAAATTTTTAATATGTTGATCTAATAGCTGATAAAAAGAATGTTTTTGTTTTGTTTATAATTCCCCGTAACACTCTTGAGGGTCTATTTTTGAAAATACCTCCCTAAGCTGATCTCTGCTCAGCAAAAGTAACACATTGTTAAAAGTTTTGTGACGCTTAAAATATTGTAAATAATTCATATCTGAAAGTGTAATACATTAAAATTACTTTCTGCTGTATTTATTTTATGTTAAAATTGTAATATTCGCAAGCAACGCCGTTTCTTAAATTATAATGGCGATTCAATGAAAAATATAGCGAAATGTTAACGATAGAGTCAAGTTGGCAAATGTCTAGCTACTTTCATAGCTCGAGCTTTATTAGAGCTTTGTAAGACCCGCCGTGAAGGGGCACGATGCACGTTAATGCTTTAACTACCGCATTATGATTTACTGAAGTTTTTCCTTGCAATATTTTCTTTGGATCACTACATTGAAAATTAAAAGATATACATAAACAAAATACTCCATTTTGGGAAATTTAATCCGTTAGAGATAATAAATTAATTAAAGATATTAAACTGTAAAATTAATTATATGCACCGTTCACTTAAAATAAATAGTCAAATCGTTTTCTAAAGTCTTCATTAACATACAAAAACGTAAGACACTTAAATTTTGACATAAACTATTTTTTCGGGACAAAAATAATAATCTTTGCAATCCGCTGAAAACGCACATCTGCTGCAAAACTGTTCGCCTTCCCCGCTAAAATGCTCATCATAAGACCCGTGCTGCTATATATCTTGGAAGAGTGGATTCCGGAGAATATTCCTGCTACGTATTGGTAGAATATTCCTTATAAGTTGGCGTGGTGTGGTAGTTAGGAGAAAGGGGTGCCAGCTCAGGTGTCATCCACGTCACTTGACCATGGTTCAAAATTACGTGGTCCGTTGCCAAAAGCCCTCGTGTAGCTGAACAGTGCGACGTTAATATTCACTCACTCCAAAAAATACAGTACAGTAGTTATAATTATTTTTATACTTAAAAATGCAATATCAGCCTAATCAATTAAAATTATAGCGTTATAATTAACTACTAACCATAAACAAACTATGGAAATATGTCCAAATGATGTAGTGTGAAAGACAAAGTTTATCTACTGTAAGTACCAGAAGCAATAAAAGTATTTATTTTGAAAAAAGATCAATTTCTTACTACCAAATGTGCTTATTAAAATCATTAAAAAAACATTCAACTAAAGAGAGATTTATAACAAGCTCTCCCTTCAAAACTTAGTTTTATTCTGAAATAAAAAAAAATTAGGTATTATGCTGTTTACAGCAATTAATTAGAAGAGAGCGCCTTGCGTAGCCAAGACAAAAAGAATTCTTTCACAAACTAAAGATGAATATATGCTGACGTGGGCTTTTTTGCAGCGCAAGCCAGAATTGCTTGCAGATGGCAGAATTTTTTCCTTCTTACTTGACAAATATCGTTATATTTTGGACACTTCTCACATTATCTTTATAAATTACAGCCTATGCTATAAATTATAGCATTTGTGTTATTCTGATGTATAAGCTATATTACTGTCGAGTTTCATTAAAATCCATTCAGTTGTTTTTGCGTGAAAGACTCCCAAACATCCTCACAAACTTTCGCATTTATAATATATATCTAGATAATAATACTAGCCGTTACCCACCCACTTCACTGGGTATTTAACGATGTTTTATAAATGTATACTGTTTACATGAACAGTGGGTGATCGGCTAACGAACATAACCCGTTCCAAGACTATGTTCGCTATCCGATAATCGATTCATCACTTCTATGTGAAATCGATTAATTCGTTCTGGAGACCCCCTAAAAATTAAATTTTTAAAAATGTATAATTTCTTAGTAAGTGTTTTAAAAAATAATACATACATATATAGTCCTGCATATTAATCAATCCTTTTCATTTTTTGCTTATGGGGCGTTGTAGAGCATGTCCAATGTCGATTGCTTTGCACTCTTTTTCAGGATTTTCCGGAATTAATTAATAGTATTGTCGTTGCAAAGATTCCCAAACCTACTGACATCAGCTTGGTTTGAGTGCCATTCTAAGACCATTGCTCTAACATCCTCCCACTTTTTTGAAAGATCTTTAATGGCAGATGTCGGCATTGGTCCTCTTTCGTCTTCCTCTTGTTCAGAAGGAGACACATTTCGCTGTGTTTCTTGGTGTTCTTCATTCAAAATTTCTTAGAGTTCTTCTGTCGTCAGTTTATCTTCATGTCCCATTATGAGCTCTTCTATGTCATCCTCGTTCACCTCCAATTCCAGATCTCTAGCAGTTGTCAAAATTTCATCCATAATTTCAGGGGTGTCTCCCTGTTCACCTGCTTCCGCCAAGTAGAAATCAACTGTGTCGCTGAGTGACTTCTGACCACGCCTTTTGAATTATACGAATAGCTTCAAGAATGTCAAATTTTTCTTTCCAAAACTTTTTTAAAGTCATTGTTGAGGAGAATTAGCATGCTTCAAAACACCGACGAAACAGCGCGCGAGTGTACAATTTCTCGAAAGCCGCAATAACCTCCTGATCCATCGGCTGAATCAGCGAAGTCATATTCAGAGGTAAAAACTGAACTGTCTCAGCCAGGGAAAGTCTGTCAACAAATTATCTTTAAGATCCTTTGGGTGTCCTGGTGCATTCTCCAATATCAGCAGTGCTTTCAACGGCAAATCATTGGTATCAAGGTAGTCCTTGATGTTTAGGGCTCAAACTTTGAATAGCCATTCTTTAAAAATATCCTGCGTGACCCATGCTATCTGATTCGATATCCACATTACTGACAGTTTGCTCTTAATTATGGAATTTTTTTAATGCTCTGGGATTCTCAGAGTGGTAAACGAGAAATGGTTTAAGCTTCATATCACCACTAGCGTTAGCTCCCAAAAGTAACGTCAATCGGTCTTTCATAGGACCCAAAAACACTTTTCTCATCTTTCGTGATGTAGGTATGGTTCGGCATGCGCTTCCAAAACAAACCAGTTTCATCACAATTAAATATTTGTTGTGGAAGATACCCTTCTGTTCCTTGAAATTTGATACAGTACTTCTCAGCTGCTTCTTTATCTGCACTAGCAGACTCACCATGCATTAATACATGTTTAATTCCAGACCTTCTTTTAAACTTTGTAAACCAGCCAGTAGTAGCCTTGAATTCTAACTCCTCGGAGGACGAACCTGGTGTTTGTTCTTTCAATTTCTAAAAAATTTCTCTAGCCTTCTCTTGAATGATAGGCATACTTATTACATCTCGTTTCATTTCCAGCTCATTTATCCAAACTAAAAGCAGTCTCTCCATTCTATCATGGATGGCAATTCTTTGCTTCGCAGATGTGATTCTCGTTACTCCTTCAGCTGCTTGAGTTTTCTTGATGATATCTTTCTTAGCTAATATTGTGCATACTGTGGACATGTAGAAGCTATACTGTCTCGCAACATCAGCCATTTTCTGTCCACTCTCAACTTTGGCTATCATTTCTCGCTTGGTGTTTATAGTGAGCATAGTCCTTGACACTCCATGCTTTTTGGGACCCATAATATCGTCAGATTTTCAATTTTTTTTATAAGGGGTTCAGAAAAGCACACACAAAAATTTTAGAGGAACAGGAACCAACTAGCGTACACAATTGACAAAGTTTGGACACACACTAGCTACACTGCGGTACGCGACAATGCAAAAAAGAGTCGTGTCTGACTGTTACGTGATATGGTTCAAGTTAGCACCGCACGTGTGTTATTACCACATTCAAGGTTTCCAATGGCGACTAAAAGGCGATTGACTATTTGGAAAGGATGTCGTCTGGAATTCATCATTCAAGACAATGAACAGGACGGGGAATGAACGAGGGGAGGAAGTGCTCAAAATGAAATAATTTTCTGTTTTAAATGAGATCAAAACCGAAACTGATGGTCTAATTTGTATGAATATTCTATTGGAATTTTTTTTCAATAGAACTTGGAAGTTTGATAGGTAAGCAACATAATTCGGGAGAGATGAAAAACGATTTTTAGTCCGTTTCTCATATTTCACGTATTTGTACGGCAGTAGCGCGTCATCGGCACCTTTATATTTTATAGTCCGCACTGTTTGAAAAAATTAAGAATTCACTTAATTTATTCGTCGTGTCAGCAAATTCACTCGCTCATAACTTATCATCTCTCAGAAAATACTGATATTCATATTGAAATTCAAGTATTCAAGTGTGTATTGATTTTAGTCATAATAATAATTATTGAAGGACCTTTAAATTCATTGCTAATTCAAGTTTCATTTAGTAATTATCAATACTGAGCATGCTTTAAACAGTTCTTTCAGTGATCTTATTTTGTATTGAAAATGATAACAAATGTTTAATATTAATTTTTTTTCAGAGCCAAGAAGTATTCGTTAGAATTCATTTTGTTCATTGTCCGAATATGTATTCATTGTCCAAACACAAAAATATCTTTCTTGAAAGTGTCAGTTATCCGAATATGTGTTCGTTATCCCAACACAAAAATCTTTCGTGAAAGTGTTCGTTAGCCGATTTGTTCGTTAACCGATCACCCACTGTATATGAATTATTGATATCTAGCATTAAGAATTCGATTGTATTGAAAAATATTTTTATAGCTGTAACTCTCGCCTCTTGATATAAAAAGGACATAAATTAAAATATCTAATTTCTATTTATATCTAAAATAGAAGTAGAAAAAGTTTTTGCGCTCACTTAACCAAATAATAAAGTGGATTTCCACCAAAGAAACTTTCAGTGGATCTCTACTCCATAAAATAAACATGCGTGCTAAATTTCAAGTCTGAATCTAATAGAGCAAAAACGGAATTTTTATCATCAATACCTCGTTTAGAGTATTCTTAGCGGATTCCAATTCAAAAAAATAAGCATGCAAACCAAATTTTATTATTATAGTCTTAGCAGTTCGAAAACGGGAATCTTGTCTATCAATACGCCCTAATAACTCTCCCCACTCCCCCCCCCCTGGAGTTGATTTCCGTAAAATGCATTCTTAGTGGAACTCTATTCAACTATATATAAAGAAAGGTGCTCAACAAATTTCAAGTAAATGAGTTAAATTCAAAAACATGAATTTTTCTATAACACGCCTTAATCCCTCGCGACCCCACTTCTTTGGGAGTCCGTTTTCGTAAAACTGTTTGTAAAAGGAACTCTATTCCATGAACGGAACATACCTTCTAATTTTCAAGCAGGTGGGTCTATTAGTTAAAAAGTGGAAATATTTATCTATTACGCCCCTTAATCCCCCTCAGTGACCCTTGGGGATAGATTTTTCCCAAAACTATTTTGTAGCGGATCTCTACGCCGAGAAAGGAATCCGCTTACCAAATTTTAAGACTGTAAAAATTGGAAATAATTATCTATAACGCCCCTTAAGCCCCCGCAACGCCACTTGGGAAACAATTTTCACAAAACCCATCTTAAAGTGGATCTCTACTTAATGAATGGAATCAGCTTACTAAATTTCGAGATTTTACGACTAATAGTTTAAAAAAGGAGATAATTGCCTGTAACGCCTCTTAATTCTCAACAACGCCGCTTAGGGGTCGATTTTTACAAAACCTATTTTGTAGCGGATCTCTGCTTTATTAAAGGAATCCGCTTATCAAGTTTCTCTCTCTCTCTCAACACTGTACGTCTAATATTTTAAAAATGAAAATAATTATCTATAACACCCCTTAAGGTGCCTGACTAGTGTAAAATCGTCAATTTTGATGAACATGACAAAAAAAAATTTTATTTGATATTTTTAATATTTGAATTTTCTTCTTTCTAAAAATACCTTACTTTTGCTTGTACTCCAATTATTTACGAAGTTATAGCAGTTTTTATGTCAAGTGAGAACAACAAAAACGAACCGGAAGTTAGAAATCGAAACCGGAAGTACTTTGAATTTGAAAGATTTTTACTCTTTTTTGGAATTTTATTGAATTTATTTATAAAATATTAATTTTGGTAACATTAAAACTGAATATGGTGATATTCTTTTAAAAATTATTTAATAGTTTTAGTAAAATTTGGCAACAACTTTACAGGTTTGTTGTCATTTTTCGATTTGCTTATGTTGTAGCTACTCGATTCTTCGCTCCTCGTTTAATTTATTATTTTGATATATTTTATGAAAAAAACTGTCTTTCTTAAGACAAAATATTAAATTATGGCTAAATCAAGATCTGGGAGGTCTAAGAAGCGCCGATTTACTGGAAATCGTTATACCATTCGTGCCACAATTAATGAGAATGATGAAACATCTGAGCTCAATTCTACTGAATCCGCTAGTGCCAAAAAGTTGGAATCAAGCCATACAAGTTTGGAAATTTTCTCAGAAAGATTGTTTGAAACTTCTAAAGACAATAGAATTGTCAGCTGGACAACTTTGATTTCATTTTTTGCCATAGTTTGTTGTCCTGATTGTTATTCTCAGGGCTTGGAACTTATAGAAGACTCTGTCAGTGGATTATGCTCACATATGAACCTAAAGTGCAAAAACTGCTCCTTCTTTAAAGGTTTCCCTACGACAGAGAAGATGAAAGGTTCTTGTCTTATAAACTCTTCAATTGTTTTGGGGCTAAGGATAATCGGGAAAGGATTTTCAGCTGGCAAAAAATTATGTGCTTTCCTCGGTTTACCTTTCCTGTCAAAACTTGCTTTCCGCAATCAAGAAAGAAAACTGTTGAAAGCAACTGAAAGCGTTGCTCAAGAAATCATCAACGCTGCATTGAGTGAAATCAAAGGCTCAAATAGTTTCACTAAATGTGGAATATCCATTGATGGTACTTGGCAACGCAGAGGCTACTCATCTTTGAATGGGTGTGTAAGTGCCATATCAGTTGACACCGGTAAAATTTTAGACATTGAAGTTATGACACAATATTGCCACATATGCGTGAAAGGCAATAGCCAATCATCGAAACATGTATGTTCGAACTACAAAGGTTCCGCGGGGAACATGGAGGTTGTTGGAGCCTACCGTATATTTGAGAGATCAAATGTGAGGAATGTACAGTACAATGAATACTACGGAGATGGGGACTCAAAAGGATATGAATCTGTTAAAAACTTTTATGGAATTAATACAGTAACCAAACTCGAGTGTATAGGTCATGTACAGAAACGTGTAGGGGGCGGTTGCGTCAATTAAAAAAAACGACGAAAGGTTTGGAAGGGAAAAAATAAATTAACTGATAAATTAATCGACAGAATTCAGAACTATTATGGAATAGCTATTCGAAACAATGTAGGTAATCTACAAAAGATGATGAGTAGTGTAATAGCTGCATTTTTTCACTGTGTATCTGGAAAAAACAATTCATTGCATGGACAGTGTCCTGAAGGATCTGAGAGTTGGTGTCGTTACCAAAGGGCAAAAGCAGCTGGGAGTCTTCTCAAAGAAATTGAGCAAGGACTTCCTAATAAAATTATAAACCAAATAAAGCCTACATATCTAAAACTGTGTAATGAAACTTTGTTGAAAAAATGTCTTCATGGTAAGACACAGAACTGCAATGAAAGTTATAACAACATTTTGTGGAATATTGTTCCCAAAAATATATTTATTGGACTGGAAACATTTCGTTTGGGTGCATTATTAGCTCTAATACTTTATAATTCTGGTTATGCTGGTATATTATCACAGTAATTCGAAATGTAAATGGTTCCCTTCCTGAAAGTGTTGCTCAAGAGTTACTTAAATTTGATAAACAACGGATTTCAACATCTTTAAGACATTCTTTACCGATTGCGAAATTGTCTCGAAAAAAAAGAAAAGCAGCTAGAAAAACAAAAAGTACTAAGGATGAAAAAACAGAAGGCTTAGTATATTCATATGGAGGGTTTTAAAGTACTTCTTTGCAGGATTTTTATTCTAATTTATGATAAATTTGTGATAAACAATATTTTTCAAGAGTTTTTTCGTGAATGTTTACTGGTAAAACAACACAAATATATTTTGTATGATATATTTCTTAACTTCTAAAATAATATGGAATAATATATATTTGTTTTTCTATGTAAAATATTTTTATTTTTAATGCAATAAGGTTTTTTAAAGTGCTTTTATACGTCTAATCTGTATTTCGTAAACTGTGTACTTAGACTTTAAGAAAAAGCTTTTTGACACTATAAAATTGTTAAAAATATTAAAAGATAAAAGTTTGAAGAAAGTATATAATATTCATAATTGCTTTGAAAATGTTTGTTCTTTTGATATATAGAGGTTTTAGGTTTTTCAGCAGTATAGTTTTTAAATTTTGAATTTTAAATCTTTAAATGCATTTTTCTCTGAAACAGATTTTTTGATATTTTACAACACGTTAAGCATGATATCTCAAAAAAGTTCTGTAGGTAATTGTCTGTAATTTTGTGTAATTGTGCATTATTATAGTATGTATGCTGTGACGTAGGGATTAAGAAAAACAGCATATTTACCTTTTTATGATTTTTTTCTGTGTGATAAATGTGAAATTTTGAAAAATTTGCATTGCGTGCACTTTTGACTTCTAGTTCAGTAACAAATTAAAATTTTTCAAAGATATTAGGTCAATTCATTAGTAACTGTTTTTTGAGTAAAATTATGTGGGTTTTTTGAAATATTATGCATTAGAATTTATTTTACTATGTTTAACGTAACGTACAAATAACGTCTAATTTAAACCTAAAATTGGCCATATTTAAAAAAAATACATTGAAAGAAAATTTTTTTTGCTGTTTTTATTAGTTTTCAGTTATAATTAAACAAAAAATGAGTTTAAAAATAAATTTTCAGCAAAATTTCAAAAAAATGTCTTTGCAACTAGTCAGGCACCTTAAGTCCCCGCAACGCCACTTAGGGACCAATTTTCGCAACACCCATCTTATAGCGGATCTCTACTCAATGAATGGAATCAGCTTACTCAATTTTGAGATTTTACGTCTAATAGTTTTAAAAAAGAGATAATTGCCTATAACGCCCATTAATTCTCTACAACGCCACTTGGAAGTCGATTTTGACAAAACCCATTTTGTAGCGGATCTCTACTCTATGAAAGGAATTCGCTTACCAAATTTCAAGACTGTACATCTAATAGTTTAAAAATGGAAATAATTATGCATAACGACCCTTGGAGGTCGATTTTCGTAAAAATCATTATGTAAGGAATCTCTACTTTGTGAAAGAAATCTGTGTACCAAGTTTCACGACTGTACATCTAATAGTTTAATAATGGAAATAATTATCTATAACGCCCCTTAAACCCCCGTAATGCCCCTTGGGGTTCGATCTTTGCAAACTCCTTTCTTAGCTGATGTCTACTCCATGAAGGGAACCGACCTACCAAATTTCAAATCTATAGGTTTAATAGTTCCGGAGATATCGTGATTAGACAGTCAGTGAGTGAGCGAGTCGCTTTTCTCCTTTATATATAAAGTTCCCTTGAATATATAAATCGTTTGCTGTAACTTTTTTAACTTCTAACTATTTCTGTAACTCTTATGAAATACACTTAATGAAAAACAATAATTCTATGCTCTAATTATTTTATATTCGGAATTTTTTGTAGTTACGTAGAAAACAGATTATGTTATCTGCATTTTTATATCAGTTTGCTTGTAAAATGAAAAATGTATTGAATAAAATTGATGTTGGAACTTTTAATTTATGTAAAGTTCATGAAGTATCGAAAGAATACCGGAAGGTAAGCGGACATATATATGTGTTATAATATGAATTCATATAATATTATTAGATATTTTCTTTCCCAAAAAAAAGTGCGTTTAAAAGTCGTTGTGGAAGCTTGGTACTGCATATTAAGGAAGAAATACAATATTTAAAGCTATGTTGAGATTTTTCAAGTGTACGAAGACTTCTGTGGCATAACATTTTAATAGTTTTTGGGTTAATATTTTAAAATAATAGTTACACTATGTTTTAAAAATTGATTATATTAATATAGCGTTTAAAATACTTTTTCTCTAATGCATTGTATCCATATCATGTGAGTATTGTACATTTTCATCATAACAAGATTCGTACACTAATAATTTCCATGATCCTT
The DNA here is from genome assembly GCA_019973935.1 of Trichonephila clavipes. Taxonomy (NCBI): domain Eukaryota; kingdom Metazoa; phylum Arthropoda; class Arachnida; order Araneae; family Nephilidae; genus Trichonephila; species Trichonephila clavipes. The sequence goes on from BMAU01000079.1 coordinate 32,497, forward strand.
ATGTTGTAATCAGGGCTTTATTGCTCAATAGAGTTAACACCTGTTAGACTTTCTGTCGTCAGTCATGTCTGGCTTTCCACTTCTTTTATTATATCCTGGCCAATGCTTTTATTTTTTGCGATGTCTGGCATTACTTAGAATAAAATTGTTCATGCAATTCAGTTTGTCTGGGAAGGAATGTTTGCCTTGAGAATTTTTCTTAATTGTGGCGGAAAAGGTAATTTAGGCCCATGAAAGTCAAAGTCCAACTGCGTTACAACAATATTTTCTGCTATTGTATTTTAATTATTTGAACACTCAATTATAACAATTTCTGATGATAAAACTTCTTTTATTTAAAAAGCAGGTATAATTTATTTGTATCTTATTATTCATAAATGTACCGCCGTTCTTTCGTCATTTATTTCCACATAGCAATTTTTTTTCTTTTGGGTCACATTGCCATGTAACTCAGTCTCTGTAACATAAAAAGATACAAAAGAAAGATACAAAAGTTATAAAAGACAAAACCTAAAAGTTACAAAAACTTTTTAAAAGCAGAAATAATCCGAAGTAAGTTTTTTAAAATAATCTGTATTTTTGAAAACTTACGATGGCGAATTCTATTTAATCTTTTTTTGTATGTATTATTGATGATGTACGAGTACATAATTCTAAGGTGTATATTTAGATGATTTACGCAAAAAAAATAATATTATTGTTTAATTATTCTATTTCTGAATGCGTGATCAAGAATATTTGCTCTCTCTCTCTCTCTCTCTCTCTCTGTCTCTCTGTGTGTGTGTGTGTGTGTGTGTGTGTGTGTGTGTGTGTGTGTGTGTGTGTGTGTGTGTGTGTGTGTGTGTGTGTGTGTGTGTGTGTGTGTGTGTGTGTGTGTGTGTGTGTGTGTGTGTGTGTGTGTGTGTGTGTGTGTGCGTGCGTGCGTGCGTGCGTGCGTGCGTGCGTGCGTGCGTGCGTGCGTGCGTGTGTGTGTGTGTGTGTGTGTGTGTGTGTGTGTGTGTGTGTGTGTGTGTGTGTGTGTGTGTGTGTGTGTGTGTGTGTGTGTGTGTGTGTGTGTGTGTGTGTGTGTGTGTGTGTGTGTGTGTGTGTGTGTGTGTGTGTGTGTGTGTGTGTGTGTGTGTGTGTGTGTGTGTGTGTGTGTGTGTGTGTGTGTGTGTGTGTGTGTGTGTGTGTGTGTGTGTGTGTGTGTGTGTGTGTGTGTGTGTGTGTGTGTGTGTGTGTGTGTGTGTGTGTGTGTGTGTGTGTGTGTGTGTGTGTGTGTGTGTGTGTGTGTGTGTGTGTGACGGGGTGCGTATTTTGAGACAGGCAATCTGAATCTGATATTCAATGGGAGAAATTGTCACAACTTTGCCGGATAATGCCGTACGACCGTAATTTAGACACACCCTTGCTAGAGGCTTACCTTAAAAACCTTGGAGTGTGAAAACTTGGTCCCTGACGTATTTTTAGACAGGCAATCTGAATCTCATATCCGGTATAAGAAATTGTCGCGACTTTGCCTGATAATGCTGGACAACTGTCTATTACGCAAACCGAGACAGGAGCTTTCCCCAAAACTCTTGGGAAGGAAAGGTACATTTATGATCATTTTTAGGATAGTGAACGAGAATCCGAAATCGGATATTAAAAATTCCAGTAACTTTGCCGGATACTGCAGGACGATCGTAATGCCCCTTTCCAGCGTCTGAACTTGCAGGCTTAGAGGAGCCGAATGTAGTCCCCTGTGGCATCTAGGGTTAGGAAACAAGAACCTAAAATCAGATTTCAGAAACTCCCATAAAATTTAAGGATATTGCCGGAATTAGGTGGATTGGCTTCGCGTTCGAATCCCACTTATGAATTTTCATTCTGTCTAGTTGCTGAATTTACCCACTCTGGGGCATCGGAAAAACAGTCCTGTGAGCGTTTCAGAGCGGGGAACGATAATCTGAAATCGGATTTTAGGAGTTTCGGTAACTTCACTGAATAATGCCGGACGACAGTAATATATGTGAATAGTGGATTCGGCCTAATTTGCAGACATAGGGACGCAGAAAGTGGATCTCTGTTGTATTTTGAGATGGTTGATCCGAATATTCAATCCAATTCGAGAAATTTTCGTTACTATGTTAAATAACACCAGACAAACATATTTTAAGCGAACCATGGCAGCGGCTTACCTTAAAATTCTTGCAGTGTGTGCAAAGTGCACCACTGGTGTTTTTCAGGGTGGGGAACAAGAATCTGAAATCAGACTTTGGAAACTTGAGTAACTATGTTAGATAATGCCGAACGATAGTACACCCCCCTTTCAAGGAAGGAACTTGCAGGAGCAGGGGTGCCAAAAGGAAGCACCAGGTGCGTCTCGCGATGGGGAACGAGAACCTGGATTCGGATTGCGGAAAATCCTTTAAGAATCCTTAATGAAGGGCAAAATGCCCATTCAGAATTCCTGATGCCATTAGACATTCGATGAAAAACCAAACGCAATGTTGAACAAAAAAAAAGAAGCGGGGTGGCTACAGTATTGCAAAGGAGTTCAATCATGTTCTGCAAAGAGTGTACTAATGCCCATAAACACTCACTCGAAGTTTTACATAGAACTTTGTAAGATTTAAAGGGAAACGAGAAAATATTCGGTGGTTCTCTGTTCTATTACTGTCTGGTGATTTCCGATGGGCATTGCAAGTTATTCCTCGTTCTACTTCTGCTCAAGAGGTTAACGTAAGTTTAAAGCAATCGTTTTTATAGCGAAACGTTGAAATACTTCGATTGACCATTTCATTTCATCAATCGGCTCAAATATTTTCTAACCAACTGCTAGCTATATAGAACAGTGAAGTAGAAAAGCATCAAAATACTCAATGTATCAAATTGCCAGACAATTTCTCTACTGTTGTTCAGACAAGAGATAAATATAAAGTAAAAAAGCTTTTTTAAAAACAAGCTTTTATTTAAATGGTCTAAAAAGAATAAAATAAACTTTTCTTTACAGCTTCAAAATTGAGTTGCAAGACTCCACCCGAACAAATTACCTTAATTAATATCTTTATAACTAATTGCGATATCCGTATATAATTGGTGAAAACATGCATTGTCATCGAAATTAAACGTGTGTACAAAATTTCAGCTCAATCCTTTGAAGACATCAGCTTCAAAATTGAGTTGCAAGATTCCACCCGAACATTTTACATAGCAAGTTAAATAAAAACTTGTAAAAAGTAACTGATTTAGAGTGTCTTTCCGGATATACTGTGTAATTATCTAGGTAATGACTGGCTCTGTAATCCTGTTACTTTAGGCAGAAAAAAAACGTCGTTGTTGACAAAATAAACTTCCAGATACAGAGTTGTTGTTAGTTGATCTAATGCCTTTTAAGTCAATAGACACTATTGTTGATGAAAAAGAAACTGTAAAGTTTTTGAATTCCCTAGATATATTATGAATGCCACCTCACAATCTTCTGTTGAAGATTGGTTCACTGGTTATTCTTCAGCGTAACTTAAATCCACCTAGATTAAGTAACGGGTACACATTTTTAAATCAAAAGAATTTCCGGGAATCTTCTTGAAGCAACCATTTTGATTATAAAGTTTAAAGTATAAGTTTATAAAAGTTTGACCGGTTGCCACGTATTCCACCGATACCGTCAGAATCTCCAATGCCGTTAAAAAGGCTTCAAATCCTAATTCGTTTGGCTTTCACCAGGACCATAAATATATATTCAAAGCCAAACAATGTCCATTTGGGGAGGGGGCCTAGAAAATTCATGTTTATCGCATGGGTAAAACTACATATATGTTGCAGACTTGCGTGTGAGGAAACCACCGAATCTATTTGCGTAAGCAAAAAAAAGTTACCAAAAATATTTTCACCAATTAGCGTTTAATTATATAAAAATTATTTATAATTATAATTTAAATTATTATAATTTAAACAGCATTAAAAATTGCTAAAAAAATCACCGTTATTCACCTCATTTATAAAATTAAACCTTCATATATGTTGTTACAAAACAATTTCATAAGTAATTCACGCATTATACTATACTCAAATAGGAGATGAATAAAATGTAAAATTAAAAACATTATATTGTTTTATACTTAATTTCAACTCTCTGAAATGTTAAGCAAATATTAATTTGACTGCATTGAATAGCTTAGAATAATAGTAAATCAATGTATTAAAACAAAGCTACAGCAACGCGAGGCCGGGTCAGTTAGTATACATATATAAATAAATAAATATAGGGGAAAAGTGAACTAATAGTATGAATTAATAAATACTGTAAATTAATTTTACTATCCAAACTCTTACCATATAGTTTTCAAAATCCAATTTTTATAAACTTTCTTATTTAACATGAGAAAAAGAATTGTATAAACAATATACTAAAACGATAAATATATACAAAATAGAGATATATTTATTAGAAATGGTCATTTTTGCATTATTGATGAATGAAATATAATTTATGGATTTTTTATTAGAGTCTCAACAATAAATAAATATATCTATTTCATTTAATGCTATCGAAATAAAAGGTATAAAAATGTACGAAGTATTATTAACTATCAGAAAAATTAAAATGTCAGTTCATAGTTATCTATACAAAAGAAACAAAGGACTTTTTCTTGGTTATTAATTATTCATTTTATTTTATTACACCTTCGTTAAACATTCATCACACAAATATTATTTGGAAAGATAATATAATACAGTAATTTTTGCATGCCAAAGATTTTATTTTCCTCTTTAAGTAAAAAATTCTGAAAATGATTCTTTATGCAAATTATTTCTGAATTATCTATTTCCAGATTTATTACAATCGTAAAATTTTAGTATTGCAGTTATTATAATTTATGAACATTGCGAGACGTTCGGAACGCCAAGGAATTTGTAGCGTCTCGAATAACTCCAAATTATAGCAATGATCGTTTCAAGATAAAATGTTTAATTGTTTCAATTGATATAGTTTTAGAGAGCAGCTGTTCTTAAACTGTAATCCGCAGGACCCCAGGAATCCCCAGAATCTTTCTAGGGGGCCACGAAGATCTTTCATGTAATGTTATTTCCCTCGTTTACAAATTCTGAAGGGTCTCTTGAAAAAATTGAAAAATGTGCCATCCAAGACGAGATCAAGAAGTTGCCCCCTGTGAAAAAAACTCTACTAGAACGTGTATATCTTGATCAAGAATATTTATCCAGCTTTTTCTATTGTGTGTAATTACGTAGCCATTACTACAACGTAATTTTTTTAGTTAGATGTTTACATCTTTCTTAAAGGGAAAGGAGCATTGTTAAAAAAGTCTGCATAAGTAGCAGAGGTAGTCTTTGGATTACTGAGGAATCTTTAAATAAGGGGTTCTTAACCTTATTCCCCGTCTTGGCTCATCTGACAAACAGGAAATTGGTGAGTGATGCAGTTAAAAAAAGTATAATGTTTCTTAATATTTCTTTATTTTATTACAGTTATTAGCATCATAAACAATATCCTACATTAAAAAGATAAAAAATTCAAAATAGTTACATTTAATTTAATTTTTACAGACGTATAAGATGATATTATTAATCTTATAGCATTTTCTCGAGATTGCTATCGTTAAATCGTGATCTGCGCACAAAGTAGCATTGCGAGCACATTGGCGCCCTCGGGCATAGGGTTAAGAACCCCTGCTTTAAACCATTCTGTCATGTGTTGGGAGTCGGGGAAGAGTGTTCAAAATCTCCGGGGCCGCGATGTCAGGCTGATACATAAAAGGAAGGGGGGCACGGTGATCGAAAAATTAAGAACTTCTGCTTTAGAGTCTTCTAATTGGCTGTTGATGACAGACTTCATGCATAATTTTATAGAATGGTATAGAAACTTATGAAGTTTGATGATATTTGTAATTCGTCATGATTAATCTGTACGCATCTTCACAAATATCTGATTTTATAGATTCTAGTTATATGTGTTCGTAGGACGTATCAAACATTTTTAATATAAGATTGTATAAATCAAACTTTAAAATGCAAACATTTAACCACTTTTACCGATGTATACAATGACATTTGAAGTTTCAATGTTTTGCCATAATTTAGTAATTTTAGCCTTAGTTATTAGGACCGATTTATCTGTGGACTTTTTCTTTTTGTTCTATTTTATAATTTAACTGATGTAGTCTTTTTTAAACTTAACAAAAAAATTGCATTTGATTTTTATTAGCGTCACACTTTGATGCTAAACAAGGACATTTATGAAAAAAGAAAGTAATCTTATCTGGTATCTTTTACATTTGTTCTAACCTCTAAACACAGACTCTGGAATCATCCATCAGGGTATTTTTTCTTTCTCTTTTGAATCAATCAATGTTTTAACTCGCGAAGAAAATATGACACTTAATCAATCAACATATTCTCTCAATCATTTTGTTAACAAAAAAGTGCACATTACTCACTTTCGACTCTTTTATTTCTATTTTTACTCTAACCCTCCAACAACAATTGTAAAAACGATTAAACCTAGAAGAAAATCAAATACTCTATGATAAACCTTAACCAAAGAATCAATACTCCTTAATTAATTTCAATTACTTCAACTTCACATGCTATCAAAGAGATGGTCTCCAATCATGAATGAAGACAGGATTTTGAATTTGTCTTTATTTTTTTTTTCGTGGAACTCAGGAATTTCGAACATGATAAAGGTGATTTTCTGGCCAAAAATACGTTAAATCTAATACTATTAATATGGGATCGCATGACTGCATGAGATTTCAGATATTAAAACCCTTTTCTCTTGTTGTACGCCGGAAATCTTCCCTTGACCGGATAAAAGAAACAAATAAGAGTATGGTTGAGCAACGAATTCTATGCACACTATAATTGGTACCAAAAAGATTTTACGTACAGCTGTAATCCACTATGATTGATGAACCAAGCAATGATAGAACTGATATAAAACAATAATTGTTATTTCACCAAAAATCAATGCCCCAAATGTAAATTGTTTAAGAAATATAAGTACCATCACACCTAATTATAAAGTTTCACTCACACTCTAGTGCTTTTACTTACAATTAATTAAAAAATATCTCCTTTCCTGGCAGATTTAACATACCCGTTGTTGGACAGCTTATATAAATTGAAGCGTTTGCTGGATGCCACAGCCGTACACCAAAACAACGGAGAATAGACGTAATTATTCCTTCAATAGCGTCGTATCGAACTTTAATTAAAGCCCTCGTGTAGCTAAACAGTGTAGAGGAGCGGTTTTCTCCTATTCAATCTCGAGACAATATATTTGATCTACCAATAATAAAGGCTAATGTTAAACATCACAAATTTAGAATTCTAATTGACACAGGTGCATCCGTATCTTTAATGTCTAATTCTTTTTTCACTAAAATAAAAAATGATAACTTTAGGGAATTTAATGTTTCAATTCAGATTAAAGCCGTAAGCGGAGACACGGTAGAAATTATCGGTTGCTATGAAATACAATTGTCATTGGGGGAATTTCAATTTCAACATATTTTTTTTATAACGAAGCAAGAGATTAACGATAATTATTGCGCTATTTTGGAATACGATTTTTTGAAATTATGGGATGCAGTTTTAGATAAAGGTAAAAACCGTTTATTAATTAATAAATTTTCAATTCCGCTTATTCATTATTCACTCCCTCCGCGTGTGGTACAGAGTAACTTTATACATGGATTTTTAAAACACAAAACGTGTGTGGGTCCCCATTCGGTCACAAATGTTCGCATACATGTTGAAACATTACCTAATTTGACGTCATTGGCCACTATTCAGAGTTCAGCAAAGCTACAAACTAAAAACATTCATTTAACTAATTCGCAAATTAATATTGATCCACAGACAAATGACACCATCTTAGAAATTAGAAACGATTCAGATAACATAATCACCCTTAACAAAAACATGAAAATAATTACAGTCAATAATTACGAAGACTTTTCTTCTGATTTTCCCGTTTCTCAAGATATTTTACCCCCACTCACGGAGAAAGATTTCAACCTTTCAGGTTTGGACAGTAAAATCAAAAGCAGATTATTTCAACTTTTAATTTCGCACAAAAGTGCTTTCGCTCGCTCTACGGTAGAATTATCCGCAGCCGCTACGGAGCATCATAGAATTAGTCTACAACATGATTATCCCATTAAATGTCCGATTTATAAAATTCCATTTAACTTAAGAAATGAATTTCGACGTCAAATAACATATTTAGAAAAGGCGGGGATTATTTCGAAATCTAATTCTCAGTATAATACTCCGGCCTTGTTTGTCAAACAAAGGGAAAAATGGCGCCTTGTTTTAGATTTTCGGAAACTCAACGAAATAACTTTGACTCAAGACTTCGTTATTCCAACATTGGACGACATTTTACATGAAATTTCGGGTTCAAACTATTTTTCGGCATTAGACATGAAGTCAGCATTTAATCAAATTCCACTACACTTTGCGGACAGGCATAAGACGGCATTCTCCACTCCCGACGGTGACAAATATCAATTTAACAGATTATGTTTCGGTTTAAAAAACTCGCCTAAAGCTTTTCAATCAATTGCACAGGAGGTCCTGGGAGATTTATTACACAACGGAGCTTTGGTTTATATAGACGACATTATTTTATTCACTAAAACTATAGACGAACACTTTGAACTACTGGGTAAGGTTTTTGAACGCTTTGAAAGAATTCACTTAAAATTTAATCCGAGTAAGTGTCAGTTTTTAACAAAAAGTTGTAAATTTTTAGGGTTTGTAGTAACGCCGGAAGGCATTCTTATAGATAAAGATAAGTCCGTATCAATTAATGAGTTTCCAGTTCCAAAGGATCAAAAACAAATTAAATCTTTCTTAGGGTGTTGTAATTTTTATAGGAGATATATCAAGAATTTCGCGAAACGTGCACTTCCCTTAACGAATTTATTGAGAAAAGACACTCCATTTGAGTGGACATCTGAAACGCAGGAGGCATTTGATGATATTAAGAAAGCCATACTGAATCCACCGGTCTTGGCTCTACCTGATCAAAACGCGGAGTTACAAATAACAACGGACGCTTCATCTCGTGGCATAGGGGCAGTTTTAGAACAAAAATATCCTAACTCTGAAGTCAAACCTTTATATTTTTTTTCTAAGAAATTAAATCCATCACAATCTAAATATAACGCAACGGTTTTAGAATTTTTCGCGATATATACAGCATTAAATTTTTTTACACCTTTCTTGTTAGGCAGAAAATTTAAGGTTTTTACCGATCATAAGCCTCTCGCAGGATTTCTTTCTAATAAAAATCCCTCTTCCAAAATTTTGCGTAGGAAATTGGCTCTGGAAGAATTTAATTACGACATACACTACATCAGGGGATCCTTAAATTCAGTCGCAGATCATCTTTCTCGTTATATTAACAACATCACAATAGCTTTACCGGACTCTAAAGATCTTATTAATATGCAACGCGAAGATTCTGTTTTAAGCACTATCATACAAAAAATTGATCAAAATGACGTTAGCCTACAAATCAGCAACTATTTTATTAATGGGGAAGGTTTGTTATGTCATTTGTTCAAGCGCCCCTCCAGATCACCCAGATCTAACACCACTAGAAAGCAAGTTTGCATTCCACATTGTCTAAAGGCTAAAATTCTCGAATCTGTTCATTCAGAATACGGAGGGCATCTTAAATTTTTTAAAACATATCATCGACTCAGCGAAAACTTCTTTTGGCATAATATGTACAAAGATACTAAAAATTTTGTTCGTTCTTGCACCATATGCTTATCTCGAAAAAACGCCTTTAAAATTCCGCCTGAACCCCATCAACCTGTAGAACAGAGTACTGAACCAGGAGAAACGTGTCATATGGATATTTTCGGTCCTTTAAAAACTACACTTAAAGGTAATAGCTATGTTTTATCCATGATAGAAGCATTCACAAAATACATTCACATTGTTCCACTTCCGGATATTAGGTCGAGTACGCGATTTCAAAAGCTTTCTTTGATAATTACATTGTACACAGGGGTTGCCCCCATAAATTAGTCGTAGATAACGCTACATATTTTACGAGTTCAGAATTTGTTAAATTTTGCAGAGTCATGGGTATTCACAAAAGGCACATATCAAGTTATTCCGCTCACGTCAACGGTAGGGTAGAGAAACCCAATCAAAATCGCTAGCCAATATCCTGGCATCAATTTCACAAAACACAAACGATTGGGATGAGCAACTCCCGCACACCATGTTAGCATTAAATTCAGCAATCCATGAAGCTACATACACATCTCCCTTTTTCTTAGAACATGGCAGAGATATTCGATTATCTTACACTTACGAAAAGAATTCCGATACACCACAAAATAAGTATGAATATGTCGAGAAACTTTTACCGTCTTTGGAGCATACTTTCAATAAAGTTTTAAATAATCTAAAGGATCAAGAGGCATCACATGTTGAATTGAGTACGAGAGCGACAAAACAACATCATTACGATTACAAAATCGGGTCCTTGTGTTTTATAAAGACGCCTAACATTAAATCTAATTTATCTCCAAAACTCAGACCTAAGTTCGAAGGTCCTTACAGAGTAATAGAGCGTTTTTTTCTAATGTCAATTATAGGGTTCAACATGTAGAACAATTGAGGAAAAGATTTAACACGCATGTCAATCGGATGATTCCATTTATTAAGAGATTTTCATATTTGCACTTGAACAATTTGGATGATTTGCAACCAGACGAGACGGAGGTTAAGGGTATTGTTCCAAGTCCAGGGTATAATTTAAGGGCTCGTGCAGGCAATTCGACTCGTTAATACATTTCCGCGCTAAAATTTTTTGAAGGAGACTAAATTTTTTTTTTTACAATTTTTACGCTTCGTAAATTCGAGAGCACACATTTAATGGTACCTGTCTCATAGGTGCACCTTGTTTCATGTTATGTTTTATGTTTTTTTAGTTAGATCAAATTTTGTACTCATTTATTTAATGATTTCCTGTTATTTAATGAATTCCAGTTAAATTTTTTTTATGCAGTTTGTTTTATGTCTTGATTTTATGCTTAAATGACATAGTGTTGTTTGTGGTTAATATCAATTTTAACTCTAGATAAAATATTTTTATGCTGTGTGTTTTGTGCAATATATTAAATAAATTTTGTGTAATGCAAGTGTTATTCAATGATAATCATGTACGTACGTCAATTTTTAATTTTATAAATTTTAAGCTTTAATTTATGTTTGCAACAAAGATCAAATTTTGGGGTCTCTGGACACCTGTCATGAAATTTGAATGTTGTTACGATACATACATATTTAAAAAAAAATTTCTCATCTATTACATAATTTGTGTTGTTATTATTATCTAGTAATTTTAATTTTTTGTCATACAAAAGGTTCTTTTATTGAATAACTTAGTTTATGCTGATTTGATTGTGTATAACTGTGTACTTTCTGGTTAAATTTTGATTTTGCATAGAAGATTAATTTTTTTTGGTGGCGGCATTTTCTTAGAATTAATTTATTGCTAAATTTTGTTGGTGTATCAATTTTAAGTGGTTGTATATTTCTAAATGATGATAACATTGGAATTTATGCTCGTTAAGTTATGGATAGAGATGGTTGTTTGAATATTTTCCCTACGAAATTATGTTGAAACTTAATTTTTTTCGTTCATTTTGTTTTGCTATGTGAGATGATTGCTAACTTTGATTTAAAATTTTCTAGTGTTTCGGTTAGGTGTTTCAATGCTCATTTAATTTTTGTGTTGTTTGTTTTGCTATAGATTTGGAATTTTTTTTGTTGTTTATTCAGGGGTTTAGATTAATTGTGGTTGTTTAATGTGCATTCAATTTTGTGTTCGCTTGTGTGCTAAACTTTACTAGGAATTAAAGGTTTTGTTTGTTGAGATAGTAATTCTGTTGGTTTAGATTAATTGTGGTTGTTAAATGAATTTGCAGTCAATCATTGTGTCTCGCTAAACTACTAGGAATTTTAACGTTTTGGTCGGTCGATATGGTATTTTTTTTTCGTTGATGCTAGGCTTACATGTGTTGATTTATGTTAGTGCGTGGGTAGATTATTTAACTGAGTGTTGATGTTGATTTAATTTTTTTGTTCTGGATTTTAATAAGTAGTTCTGTTTGTTATTTGGTAATAAGTTTTTTGTGTTGTTGGTCAGATAATGGTGTTGAAATTTTTTTGTCCATTCGTTTCGAAAACGTGGAGAGAGCTTTTGTCCGCACCTTTTTTCGTCGGTAATCCCCCCCCGCACGCGATCCGGTCAAGGGCGGGATACTGTTTGTTGATTGGAAATTCTGTTTCTTGGTTACTCCTTTTTCGCAGGGACTCTCCTCCCCGCGGGCACAGTTCAGGGGTGGAATTTTTGAATGTCGGATTTTTGGCGCCTCAGGAGGAAACTTCCCCTCACGCCCCCCTGCTGTCGCAACATGAGATAAGGGACTCAGCAAAATTTTTTTCCAAAGGGTTTTCGTTTTTTTTTCCCCCCCCCTTGTTTCCTGTTTTTACGTTAGGATGCTGGAATGTTGGAAGAGGATTGGGTGTGAATTTTTTTTTGTTGTTTCACTACTTGTTTAAGGAGTTAGATAAGTTTGAGTTAGGGATTTCGTGGAATATTTGAGAAAGTTATTTGAAGGAGATAGATAAAGTTTGCACTGATGAATTTGTTGAAGAATTGGGAAAGTTTTTTTTTCATGGAGATAGATAAGTTTGTTCAAAGTACGTTTATTCGATAGTTGTTTTTTTGTGGAAATGGATAATTGAGTTGAAAAGAAAGTCACATGGTTTATTTGATAAAATTGTTTGATGTACAGAAGGATGTTTTGATTTAAGGATTTTGGGCAAGGGAAATTGAGTTGATATAATTATACGGTATAATTGAGAACGTTGTTTTGATGTAGATAGGGTAATTTGAGTTAATGATTTGGTACGGTTTCGAGTAATTAAGTTGATGAACATAGATAAGTTGAATTAATGATTGTATGGTATATTTAATAATGTTTTGAGATGCAATTAGGAAAGTTCGAGTTGAGAATTATGTGAGATTTTTGTAAATAAGTCGATGCGCAAAGATGGGTTTTAGTTATTGGTATTGTTGAGAAATCAATTGATTATTTGGAAGTTGCAGATAAGTCTAGTTAGTGTTATTGAGTATGTGAGATTTTGTGTACATAAGCTAATGATCTTATATGTTTTTAGTTAATGGTATTGTGGAGCAATCGATTGATTATTTGGAAGTTGCAGATAAGTTTAGTTAGTGTTGTTGAGGCATAAGATGTGAACGATCTGAGGTAAAGGCAATTTTGGATTATCGAGGAATCATTTTAAGGTTACTGAGAATTTTAGGTTTTTGTTATAGAATTATATTTGAGTTATTAATTAGAGGATTTTCGATGAATTGAGTTAGCAGTATTGTTGTAAATCGAGGATCTTGTGTTTCTTTTTTCGTGTTTGTATAATTGTTGCGCGTATAGTGAAACATTTTGAGTTTTTTATATTTTCTGGACTTGATACATTGTATTACATAGATTGTTGAAAAGTTATGTTGATTAGTTAAGCGATATTTTTTTTATTTTGGAATTTATGTTTAATTATGTGTAGCACTTGCAATAATTTTCTTTCAGTTAAATTACTTTACTCTGTATGTGTCGCCTCATATGACTTGGGTTGCATATCAATTTTATGTTTTTAATTTTTTTTTTCTGAAATTTTCAACTGCACTTGTGATTTCTGGAATTCATTTCTCAAATGGAAATTCGAATGTATTGAATGTGGAAGAAATTTTTTTTCTCCTCTCAAATTTAAATTAAAAGCATTAATCGATATAGTTATTTTTTTTTAACAATCGGATTTGCAAATTTTTTTTTAGTCTTAATTCTGCATTCTGTTTCTTGTGTTGGCGGTTGCCGGCGATCGTCCTATCGCAGGAAATGGGATGTTTTGTTTTGTTTTGCTTTTGTACACATTGGGGGTGCATACTGATCACATGCGCACTCATAGTTTGCAGTTCTAAATTTAATTACAGTAATTTTTTCTTAATTTCATTTGTAACCAATGCTCGTGGTGAAATTTTTTTAAATTCCTTAGGCTACTCAGCATTCTTAGAGGTTATAAATTTTTTTTGTTACCATTTATACGACTCGTTAATTTATAGAATTTTAATTTGTAAATCTGAATTAATTACGTTAATTTTTTTAAACTTTTATTTGTAACCAATGCTTGTACTGAATTTTTTTTAATTTCTTAGGCTATTAAGCATTCTCCGAGGTTATAAATGTTTTTTTTCTCCACCTATGCACACCCATCGTTTCAATCTCTAAATTTTTTTTTAACTTTTACTTAATTATTTTCATTAAATATTGTTATCAATGCTCTTAGTGAACCATTGTAATTTTTATGCTTTGAGTATGTGAAGAGTTCTGCTAGTATTTTTTTGGTGGTCTGGGACATTCACTTCACATTAGTCGTGTCAAGATTTCGATGTTAAACGATTATGAGGTGTCTGTTTCTGGGTGCCACGCTTGAATTGTATGTAGATGTTTTCACTAGCGTTTATTTTTTTATCAATGTATTTTGTTCAATACTCCTATGTGTGGTTATTGTGAGTAGCGCAGTTGTTAGATACGCAAATTTTAATTTTTTTATGTGTTACTTGTCTTAATTTTTTTTTATTATTTAGTGGCACACGATTCTTTGTGATTGTTTCATTATTTCTATTTGTCAGTCTGTGTCTGATTTTTTTTTGTAAATTGTTTGGGTGATCCATTCAGTGAATTTTTTTTCTCCTCTTTATACATGAACGTCATTGTAGTTGTTGATAGTTAATTTGTTTTTCCCTCACGGAATTGGGTAGGAACTTTGGAAATTGCTTAAAATTTTTTTTAAATTCTTATTTTATGTTATGAGAGGTAAGAGGAGTTAAAGGTTGGTGCTTGGAGTCTTCGACGGCGGTCACAAAGGGCCAAGTTTTATTTGTGGTTTCATTACTAATATGGTTTCCCTGGGAGACAAAGTTTTCTTTATTTTTGCAGTTTAGCAGATTTCGTATAGATGTGGAAGCGCTGATGGAGCTGCGGGCATCATGGACGAGTATGGGCAGAACCCCTACAGGATTCAAACAGCACCGGAAGACCAATAGAACGAGATTACGACGCTCCAGACATTTTTTTCTTTTCTCTCCCATCAGGACGTGGACAGCTGTTCGTGAACCAGGAGTCTGTGAATCAGAGGTCCGTGAAGTGCCGGTTGAATGGAAGAAGAGTCTGTTTAAACTTTGAACTTTGATATAGACATTCTCCTCAATGAATTTTCTTGTATTGGATGTGCCGACACTAGGGCAATTTTGTATTTACATTTACTTAACTGAAATTTTTGTGTTTCATTATTTTTAGTTTTGTTTATCTGAAAGAGGGGAGGAGTGATGGGAGGTCGCCGGTCACTAAGGTTGCAACTGTAATTTTTACATCTGCCCTGTTGTTGTTTACAACGGAAGGAATTTGGTGAATGCGTCTCTTTTTACCCCACCGAAAAGGGTGACGCGTTCCCACGCCTGGAAAAGGGCACCGCTCCCATAAATATATCATGGTATCGGGGTGTCTTTAGAATTTCCCGCGCTTGGGGATGTCATTGACCGTGAGAGGATATCCTTCCGTTGACTCTAGACCAATCAGATATAATGATTGAGTTACTGTAAAGAATCCGCTCCAGAATACAGGAGCAAGCCGCCGCGGAATAAAAGCGGATGCACCCCGAATTGTCTCTCGCTCTCTCTCTTTTTTGACGCACTCTCGACACCCACTTGGTCTGACACCTCCCTTCCAATTAGTCACCGCAAAGGGGGGACTCCAAGCAGCGACATGACTCCTCTTCCTCGCCTCTTTCTCAGAGTTAAGTAAATCTTTATGCTTTAACTTAATTTCAATCTTATTGTGTTAAAATAAATTAATGATTATTCAAAAGAATGTCTTTTGATTTAGCGTACAGTTTATTTGTCTTTAAAAGATCTAATGTTTAAACTTAAGCTATAATGTGACGCTGATAGAAGAGTAGAACCGGGTTTTATTTAAAATGGAATTAATGGGAATAATTTAAATAGTTTAAATTAAGTAAGCGTCGCATTACTAGGTATTGCAAAGGTGTGGCCGAGATATCCGGACTGTTGAATTATCGAGTGCCGAGTTTTCGTGACTCATCTGTATATGTGTGTATTTAAACTTTTTTCATATTAAATAAGCAGAGATTTTCTCAAGTGTAAATTAGGATGTATCATAAAATCATAATAAATATGAAAAATACTAAATGTAAATCAAAACAAATGTGCCATCCATAGCAAAATTACAATTAATTTGTATATGCATATCTAGTAAAATAAAACTCACATATAAAAAGGACTTGCCGTATCTATTATTTTTACAATAAATCAGTAATTAGGAAAAGGAAGCTTACAAGCACTTAAAACATCCATACATTTTAAAACAATCCATTTTCAAAGCTCTATAAGTATTTCAAAACCCATTATTTCCATAAAAACTTTACCAACAATACCGACTTAAGAAAATTAAAACATCAGTCTCATCTAATTATCTTTCCTATACTTCTACCAGGACACAAATGCATAATCTGCATTCCATCTTCCCTGAGTAGTTTGTTTTTAACAAAACGTTGCTTTAGATTGTTTCATTTTCCTTGGAAATGAAGGAGGCACTTATATTCTTCCTAGATGCTTTTATGCCTCATTCGAACAAGCAAAAAGAATTTTAATCAGAAAAGAATACTGCAATTCCGAGGTTTTCCCATTCCAAAGTAATAGGAATAAGCCGAGCTTTAGTGGATTATAAAACTTAAAATGTAGACATTAAATTAAAACGATAATATATCAGGAAAGAAAATAAAGTATTCGAAGATTATTTCTCGGAATGAGTTTATCTGAGATGAAGGCGCAGCTCATTGCATTCTTTTTATAGACTTTTAAATCAGGTTTCATTTGCATAAATTCGAGATTTTTGAATAATTCATAGCGTATTCTCTCTCTCATTCAAATTCAATTATTCATATTGCTACAATCCCCTTTATTAGTTAGTTTGGAAAATATACATTAAAATGAATTTCAATTTTTCGTATTCGAGAGTAACATGACGTACAAATATGAAGTAGTCGTCTGCATCATTTTTGTGTTGCCACACTCTTTTATCGTAAATATACTTTCATTAGAACTCGTTTAATTAGAATGCATTAGAATAAGTCTATACTTGGACTTCGAAAGCGAGTACTACTTTGACGCCAAAATCTGTATTTTTATTTTATTTATTCTTCGAGGAGACATCTGTAGCGTATAATTATAATTAAACTTTCTCTACTCGCGATATTTTCTCTTGCTCTATTCACAGCGTAAGTCGGTACACATATTAGAATTGCTGTGTATCGTAAATGAGACCGAATTTAATGCAGAATCTATTTCGAAAATAGATGGTTATGATAATACTTGGAGCTTTAAAATACGAAAGAATTATTTAGCTCATAGGAACAAAAATGTAGCAAAGTAAACTTGATATTAGGAATGCGATTTTTCTACAGTAAATTCTAGATAGAACGTTTAATTATTCATATTTACTAATGTATAAGAATAACTGATGTAATCAGTTTATTTGAATGCGTAATGATAGCATAAATTGATTAATTAATAAATTTATCTAACAATTAGTTTATAAATATATATATATATAGTGAGCCACAAAATTGAGTATACACCTTAGAAGCATAGAGACTTTTTGCAATTACAAATTAAATATTGCTTTAAGATGATTGAAATGTTTACCTTCTATACTTTAGTCTATGCTTTACAATACTATACTAATAAAATTGTTACATTTATTTATTTTTTAAAAAAAAAAATAATAAATGTGAGACGAGAGGAAAAACAACACCATAAAAATAAGTATACACCTTTATTGATTTCCTTTTAACGTACAAATTAATATTTTGTTGCATAACCTCTTGCTTGAATTACAGCTTGTAATCTTCTGGGCATAGATTCTACCAGTGTTTTAGTGGTTTCAACAGAAAGTTTAGCCCATTCTTCACTCAAAACCTTCTTGAGAACTTCCTTGCTTGTGATTTCGTGCTCATGTACAGCTTTCTCTAATTCCGAACGCAAATTTTTTATGACGTTTAGGTCTGGAGAGTGGACTGGAGTGTGTAATTGCTTCCTGCAATGGTACAGCAAGTATAACTGCACAATCTTCGCTGTATGCTTGGGGTCGTTGTCCTGCTGCAATATGAAGCCTGACCCAAGCCCCAACTTACTGGCATTGTTTTCCAAGTTATCCTTTATAATTCCCAAATATACATGTTTGTCAATAATACCATCAAGAAAAGCAAGCTCTCCAACTCCTCCAGTCGACATACAACCCCAAACGAGGACAGATCCACCCCGAACTTGATTGTCTTAATGGTGTTTTTAGGTGCCAGTGCTTTCTCAGCTTCTCTCCATATTTTAAATCGTCCATCGCTTCCGTAAAGATTAAACTTACTTTCATCAGAAAATATTGCAGTTTTCCAGATAGAAATAGACTTTAAACGATGTTCTTTGGCGAAAATCACTCTCTTTTGTCTATTCACATACTTGATGAGTGGCTTTCGTATTGGTGTACGGCCATGAAACCCATATTGGTGAAGGGTACGTCGAATTGTTCCATCTGAGATCTTTTCCTCAATTGTAGAGGACATCGATAAGGCTAGTTTAGAGGCACTCACCCGCGGATCTTTCTTTACTGAGTGAATGATCTTCCTCTTCGCTGAAGTACTCAGTATTTCTTTACGTCCTCTTCCAGGAATATGGGCCACAGATCCAGTTTTTTTATACATCTGTAGAATATTTTGGACACAACCATAAGTTACACCAATCAACGAAGCGATTTCTCGAAGAGATTTGCCCTCTTTCGACCATTTTACAACCAATAAACGTTCAGATTCAGTAGTTTCTCTACGAGAGCTCATTTTACGATTTTTAATGAGGAAAAAATACTATTTAATAGCGTTGAAGTGCAATAGCGCGTGTTATAAGCAGCAGCTGCTCCTGAAACTCTTTAAACAAAATTTGAAACTAAAAAAAGTGGTGGCAAAATTTACAAATATAAGAAGTGTATACTCAATTTTGTGGCATGGTTTTCTATCTTTTCTTCGAGGCGCTTAACTTTTTTCGTAATAAATAAGTTAACTATAGAATTGTGTTATCATATGATGGTAAAGCAGAGGTTAAAGTATCTAGGATAAAAAAAATATCTATTTTAAATCAATGTATAATTTGTAATTGGAAGAAGTCTAAAAGTTTTAGAGGTGTATACTCAATTGTGTGGCTCACTGTATATATATTTGACTCTATAGGGAACCATTATAATTTCATTCCACTCGCATCCAAAATATATAAAACAGAATTATAATTATATGCATTTGATGAAGAGATAAGATTTGTATATTCTAAAGAAGACTGCACTCAATAAATTGTATATATTATACATCCACAGTCCAAAAATAAGATGAACATTTCATTTTTTTAAATTTTTCTTCAAAAATAAATCATTTTTCCTCAAAAAATCAGAAATTGCAACATTTGGGTGTGATCTCAATGTTAGAATAAAAACTGTGAATGTGTGTGGGGACGCAATTTTTTCTACTTTAAATATTGACACTTTATACGCATGTGATTAGGCTTAAACACTCATTGAAATAAAATAAAAAAATAACGGCTTAATAATGCTCTCAAAATTTCTTACAAAGAACTAATATTATGACTGAGTAGAATCAATGTGTATTATTTGTTCCAATAAATATTATGCGATTAATATTGGGTATAAGGGAAAGTTCTGTCGTTTTTGAACACGTGCACTTTTATGCATTGCCAACCCTTAGCAAGAATTAGGATCCTACTGGAACCGGTTTAAACAGAAAGATTAGTATATGATTAATGATTTAATTCGTATTTTAATCACTTTTTTATAACTTTTAAAACTGTCAACATGAGTGAAGACAAAATGCACATAAGACATTGTACGTTATTTGAGTTCCAAAAAGGGAATAACGCTGTGGAGGCAAAAAGAAACTCGTGTGGCACGTTTGAAGAAGGAGCAGTAACAGCTCGAATATGACAAAGATTGTTTGTAAAATTTTGCATGGATGATTTTTCTTTGAAAGATGAACCCATATCAGGAAGACCATCAAATGTCAGTGGCGACGTGCCACGCAGTATGATCAAGACAAATCCCACGTTATCTTCCACAGAAGCGTTTTAACTTCCACGTTAACTTCCTTCCAGCTTGGAAATCATCAAGCTACTGCTATGAATTATATTAAAAGGCTTCTTTTCGTTTCCATACTCTCTGTTTGGGTGCCACACGAACTAAGCGAAAAAAATTTAATGGACAGAATTTCGATATGCTCTTCAAAACTTGCTCGTCACAAAAGGGAGCCATTTTTGCACCACTTGACTAGAGATGAAGAAATAGATTGTGTACAAACATGTGGTTAGAAAAAAATGTATATGTTTACAAAGGGGAGACACTATCATCCACATCCAAAGCTGGCTCATTATGTTGCGAAGTTAGTGAGACAGCAAAGGGTATAGTGCATTATGAATGGCTAAAAGAAAATGAAGCGCCCGTTCCTGTTTGCAACTTGATGTTTTTAATAAAAGAATTCAACGTAAATGTCCATCTTTGGCCATCAGAAAGAGTGTGATTCTTCATCACGACAACGCAAGACTACACGTAGCAAGAAACACAGCATAATAAATTGCATAATAATTGGTTGGGAAACTTTGCTCTTCATATTACACCATCTGACTATTATCTGTTTTAGTAGCTACAAAAGTTTCTTGATAGGAGAAAATATGCAAATTATGAGGGTCTTCAAATGGCAGTGGAAGAATACTTTGTCACCAAAACAGAGGACTTCTTTTCCAGGTAGTTATATAAGCTGCCCGAACGCTGGCAGACAGTAGCAGCAAACAAAGGAGATTACATTTTAGATTGAATTTTAAATAAAAAGTGAAAAAAATGTTTGTATTTTCTTCAGAAAAGAATGACTAAACATTCCCTTACACCTAATATAATGAGCTCAGTTATAATTAAATATGAAATTAGTAATGTGATTGAAGAAATCGTCTATTTTGCCAGGCAAATAAATTTAGAAATGGATAGTGATGACGTTCAAGAATAACTGAGTTCTAATAATCATGAGCTGGCAATTGATGAGCTCATAGAAATGCATGAGCAACAGTAAGGCATTGAAGAACTTCAGTCTTTAGACCAAGTTCAATCAGAAGATTGAAAAATAGTTGGAAATTTGACAGAAGGCCTTATTTTAATTTAAAGATAGATTTCAAATTTTAGAAAACACAGACTGAAACAAAGCTGTTTTTTTTTCAGGTAAACAAGGAATAAAAAAATTAATAACATGCCACGAGGAAAATTGCGAAAAAAAATCTATAAGCCGACAAACTATTATGATAAATTTTATGAAACATTCTACATCAAAATAAATACGATTTGCGATTTTGTATTTGTGTGTATATATAATCTAGGACTTTATTAAACATTTTTTTTCTCATAATTATTATTTTCTTTCGCCTGCGGCCCCAACTAACAATAATTTATATGTATTTATGTACAAAATCATACCTTGACTTACGTGAATTCGACTTTTGTGGTCGTTACTCAGTCCCATCTATCGCGTAAGTTCGGGATATTATGTATTTAATTGACAACTGTTGCTAAATGTTACAAAACATTGAATTACCATCAGAATATCGTTAATTGATTAAATAATCAAATCTTCAAAATTAATAATAATCAATCCATCTTCTAAAGTGTTTCGCTTTATTTCGATTGTCTAACACTAAATGGCCTTAAAAAACACTTAAAAGGAAATTGATTAAATAAATTCAGAGGAATTTAAGTTAAAATTTTACTACTCAAATAACTGAACTACTTATACTTTCTAAAACTGTTTCATACAAATTTGATATACTTCAGTAAGTTCAATTACGCGTCTTTAAAACTTCCACCAATCACGTACTACACAAGAATAAACCACAGCATGATAACAAGATTTAAATTGGGAAAAAAAATACGGCGAAGAACTTTTTAAAAGAAGCCCAAATGAAGTCGTTGGAGAAGAAAGAAAATAGAAAACTGATTACCTCATTTGCATGTGCTGTTTCTTTTTCCAAAGAATAAAACAAGGCTCAGGAGAACTTCCTCTTGGCCTCAAAGTCCACTTCAGCAGGTGGTTAATCCTTTTGTTTCTTTTTCGAACAAAAGCTTTCCACAAACTTGTACAAAGGTATTTCCTTTTACTGCTGTTAAGAATACATGACGAAGAGAGGATGAAAAGAAAGATTTGTTTCTATCAGAAACCAAAACAAGGAATTTTTAAAGGTAGAATATTGTTTTTGTTGCTCTTCAGATATGGAAGCTCCTTTCTTAAGTAAAAGCGGATATTAAGTTTTTACGGAATTATAATACGGATAATTATATCTGAAACATTTTTACTCCGTGTAACTTCCTAATTAGTATTGCATAGATTATTTTGTTATTTTTAATTGAATTGGTGTGGATTATGGAAGTAAAAAAAAAGAGCACTAAAAATTACTGATTAAGTTTTAAGATATCGATATCTGGAGGTACATACATAAATGTTCAATAGCTTTAAAGTAATTATCTAAAGATAGTGTGATTTAGCTTTTTTAATTTAAAATAGCGCTAAACAAAGCGACACGCTTCATAGTTTTGAGCCACGGTCCTGCAAACATCATTCGTGATACAGTTATCTTAATTAAATATACAACCACAAACAATAAATCTCGGTGAAAGAAGTAAGAACGGCCGATATGGCAAAACTGGCAAAACAAAACACGGCACATGCGTAGCGGCTGGTGTTGACCATTTGCCCCTTCCGTTTTTCACAGTTGAGTGTCTCTTCTGTTCCGTGTAAGACTTGTTTTACAAAGTTCTTGTTTAGTGCGTTGGTTCTTAACGGAAAACTGGAAAATGAACGAACAGAAGATCAATTTAAAGTTTTGTTTTAAGTTTGGCAAGACACCAACAGAAACTTAATCGATGCTGATACGTGTTTAGGAAGATCAAACACTGCCCATGAAGTGTGTGTACGAGTGGTTCGCAAGTTTTCCAAAAAGCCGGGAAAGTGTTTCTAGCAGCCCTCATAGCGAAAGACTGGCGACCTCCATCAGTGACAAAAACATTGAGAAAGTGAATAAACAAATCACGAAAAATCGTCGATTAAGTGTGTGCACGAATGCTGCAAGATACATTGAAATTTTTACCGTCTACGCAGGGTAAGACCCCAGTACGCAAAACAAGGTTCGTGGTTTTTTGTTCACGACAATGCTCGCCTTCACACTGCCAATATCTTCAAACAGTTCTTGGTATAAAAGGGTGAGGTGAAAATTGAAAATCCACCTTTCTCACCAAATCTCAATCCTCCAGACTTCTTCCCATTCCCACGACTCAAAGGAAAAAGATTTCACAATACTTCTAACCTCCAACGAAACGGGACGAGACTTTTGAACTTTTTCCCCAAAAGAAGACTTCTTGCAAAGTTTCCAGGACATATCTAGCAGATCTCAGCGGTGCACAGTGATGGAAGGTGACTATTTTGAAGAACAGATAACTTTCGTTAATATTACATCTACGTTAATGTTATAGAATTATTCACTGAACTTTATTGTCAGATGTTGTATATAAGCAACATGTCAATAAATCAGTTAACATTTATCAAATGAACATCGTGTTTTGTTTCCAAAATAACAAAACTATGCAATTTTCGCTTTATGCTTTCTCTTTCATTGAATGTTCATATATTTTCCATCAGAAAATGTTTCTCTGTATCTTGAAATAAAACTACTTTGAAGCAAAAGTAAACGTCTTCATAGTCTTAAAAAATGTTAACTGACACTAATTTCCTTGTATGCATATGACGTATTATTAAAGGATGAAAATGTTCAAAAAATGTGTTGGTTTCAGTTATAATCGAACTGTAGTTCCTTCTTTCCACATTCGCGAGAAGCGTGTTGCTTAAAAATGTAAAAATTAACAGGAACTTTTCCTCTCGTTTAATAAAAATTTACCTATTGATGTGTCGTTGAGTGAAAGTTTGAATGTTAGTCTTTAAAATTTGGAGGATCTAATTTTAAATCCACACACTACCATTCTTTCTTTTAATTCATCCATTTCAAACGTTTGTTAATTTTAATTTTGAATATTTCTTTTTAACGGTGATATGAAAGTATTTTTCCCATATTGTGCTGATCGCTCCGGGACGCCACAGCCAAATTTATATTGGTACAACTAGAGACAAAAATCAAAACCCAAATTTAAAAAGTGAACTGTATCTTAGAAAAATTCAACATATAGGTTAATTTACATAATTTGTGCAATCATGTGCAGTGAAAGTAAAGGTATCCTATGGCACATGATTGTTTTCAAATACGATGAAAATCGTTTAAGTATTTTTTAATATATATTCTTCTAAGTGTAAAATAGGGTGCCCCCCCCCAATACACCTAATGGGTCTAAGGGTTCCCTGATTCAATAAATTTGAAAACCATTGACTCTTAGAGGTATAGATTAAGTTATAAAAATCTACACTATTAAAATTCGTAGGTAAACAAACGTATCTATGTAGGGATGTTTCCATATTTTCTCTTGGAGCAGCTTGGCCAAAGTTGGCCCTTGCGCCATTAAAATTTACAATCAATCAATCAATCAATCCATATTTTCTCACGAAACACACGACACAGAAACTCGCAGAAGGTACCAAAATTTAGGGAATGATCCGAGGAATCCGTTTTGACCATTTATATTCCTATATTCCAATTAGTTAAAAAGATATTAATTAAAAACTTTAAAACGCATTAGTATTTTATTATGCACGTGGCGCCATCTGCAGAGAATATTTGAAAGATTATTTACTTCGCCTTAAATTTAAAATTTCATTTACTTCGCCTTAATATATATCTTTCAATTTAATTACTTTACAATTTTTTTTAAGTATTTTCGGAACTTCTTTTTTTTCAGAGGTTTTTAAAACACGATCTAATTTTTTTTTCAAATTTTTATCATGAAACTCACACAAAAAATAATTACAGATTCGTATAATTTATTTTATAAAATAATTATATTTTGTATTTTTTACGATTTTTTTAAAATGAGTCGAATTCGGTTCCTTTTTTGAATACGAATTATAAGTTGTTCGGCTTGAACTTTCTTTCTGGTTAATGAAAAAAAAATATTTTACATAAAAAAAAAGTTCATGCTTTTCTTTTTTTTTCCGTGTGTGGAACAATATTATACGTAATCTGTACAAAGATTGATAAACTATCGGTTCACTCCTAGGAGAGCCCACACCCTTGGCGCGAATTACTTTGGTTGGCGATAATTGCGCCCTCTTGGTAACCCTACTTTTAAACACTGCATTTGGCAACTCTAACTATTTCTAGCATTTTCGCATTTTTTGGGCGTGCATTTCGAATTTCATTTTGTTGTTGGGCTCCGGGCTGGCTGCATGTGTGAGGGAATATACTTTAGAATTTTTTACTTTGTTGAATGCGAAAGGTAAGGAAGAATTGATTAAATGGTGTATGAAGGAAGGATTGGTTGCTTCGAGTTATGAATGTCCTAAATATAATGATCGGCATGATGTAACATGGTCGGCAATAAAACGCTTTCTTCGAAATCATACCAGCCACGCCGAATGTATGTTCAACCATTACCTCGCAGAATAAATATGGCGGCGCTCACACGATCATTTGCTTAGCAATAAGACCTTTAAAGCTTTTTAAAATCTATTGTTACGCTGTACCCTCCACTCGGAAAAGATCAGCAGTAAGAAAATGCTGTTTTTATATTTTTTATCTTAAATGTTTAATTTCTGTATTGTTGTTTACACATATTTTCATTACGCATCCACCTTATCCCGCTATATTCCCTTGCCGTCATTGTCGGTTTCGCTTGGCGCTATTTCGGTTTGTCGCCAAGGGTGTGGGCTCTCCTAGGATTTTACCCATTACTTTTTGTTTAAAAATTACCATTAAGGAATTCTTTGTTAATTAAAAAGAGCATTAACTTAAAAATGAAGTCCGAAAATTTTTTTTTTACTTTAACGAATAATGAAATGGGAGATTGAAAAAATATTTTTATTTTAAAGGTATTTTTACTCTTCTCTCTCGGAAGGAGGGGATAGCAGGGTTGGTTAAAGCGCAGCTTTGTAAAACGGTAGTTCCCTGGTTCGGAACGGAAAAGGAAGAAACCCCTTCGCATTACGCTACTTTTTAAAGTTTAAAATTTTTTTAGTGGAATGAAAAAGGTTAAAATTAAGATGAATTAAAATGTTTTTATCAGATCAGGGTTTTTTTATGTTTTTTTCAGTTCAAGTACATGTATGTATATATATATATATATATATAGGTTTTCTCCCGTACTGTTTTTTTACTTATATATTTATACGTTTAATCAAACTTTTAGAAAAAAGTAATCGTTTCAATAACTATCTGTTAATTTTTCTTTCATTTATTACTTATAGCAATTTAATATTTTAATAAATATATATATACATATATATATATATATATATATATATATATATATATATATATATATATATGTTTTTAAAAGGATTATTTTTATTGTTTCATTACGAAATGAATTCTTTGCTAATTAAAAAGTACATCGTCTATTATTTTGGATCAAAATACATTTTAGAAACATTTTTAAGCTAACTGAGTGTCTGGATGATTAGCGATTAATTACTTGCAATTAAAATATTCAATTGTAGCTGTGACAACACATAACATTTTATTTTGGATCTTTTTGAAATTTTTCATGCGATAAACGTGGTTACCTCTCACAATGTCAACAATTTTGCCATTACATGAAGTTTATAGATGTACCCTCCCTCTTAATGCATTTAAAAATATTTTTCCTGTGTTTTACTGAACATAATACAATTTTGTAATACATTTCTTCATTTACGTACCACATCTTATAAAAATGTCTTGAATATGAAAAATATTTAACGCACATAATGTTAAATTATCTTTGAAAAATATAATAAAAAAGATCATCTTTATATATTTATTGCAACATTTATAACTACCTTTTTAAAAAAAAATTTGACACTTTTATCATTTTTATTTTTCACATTTTACTTTTATTTTTTGTTATTTTTATCTGTGAGGAGGAGAAGATAGTTAGACACATAAATGTGCTGGTGTCATGAGGAAAAGAGAAAGCATGATCAACGCCGGGCTAAGCGGTGGAGGGGGGGAGTCATTTTGAAAATGAGTATTAGAAACTCTGATTTTGTGAAAGAAAGGGAAAATTTATAAAAGTAGAGAAAGCAACCAGGTGCAAGTCATTTTGAAAATGAGGGCTGATTTTGTGAAAGAGGTGGAGGGAGGGGGAAGTTATTTTGAAAATGAGTATTAGAAGCTATGATTTTGTGAAAGAAAGGAAAATTTATAAAAGTAGAGAAAGCCCGTGCAACGCCGGACTAAGAGGTGGAGGGGGGGAGTCATATTGAAAATGAATATTAGAAGCTTTGATTTTGTGAAAGAAAGGGAAAATTTATAAAAGTAGAGAAAGCCCGTGCAACACCGGGCTAAGCGGTGGAGGGGGAGTCATTTTGAAAATGAGTATCAGAAGTTCTGATTTTGTGAAAGAAAGGGAAAATTTATAAAAGTAGAGAAAGCCCGTGCAACGCCGGGCTAAGAGGTGGAGGGGGAGTCATTTTGAAAATGAATATTAGAAGCTTTGATTTTGTGAAAGAAAGGGAAAATTTATAAAAGTAGAGAAAGCCCGTGCAACGCCGGGCTAAGCGGTGGAGGGGGAAGTCATTTTGAAAATGAGTATTAGAAGCTATGATTTTGTGAAAGAAAGGGGAAAATTTATAAAAGTAGAGAAAGCCCGTGCAACGCCGGGCTAAGCGGTGGAGGGGGGAAGTCATTTTGAAAATGAGTATTAGAAGCTCTGATTCTGTGAAAGAAAGGGAAAATTTATAAAAGTAGAGAAAGCCCGTGCAACGCCGGGAAAATTTATAAAGCGGTGGCCGGGCTAAGCGGGGGAGTCATTTTGAAAATGAGTATTAGAAACTCTGATTTTGTGAAAGAAAGGGAAAATTTATAAAAGTAGAGAAAGCCCGTGCAACGCAGGGCTAAGCGGTGGAGGGGGGAGGAGTCATTTTGAAAATGAGTATTAGAAGCTCTGATTTTGTGAAAGAAAGGGAAAATTAATAAAAGTAGAGAAAGCCCTTGCAACGCCGGGCCATGCAGCAAGTAAAAACATAATTATTATTTCTTAAGAAATATTGAGTGCTACTAACCCGCTAAATTTTTTTATCTCCGTTGCCAAAACACAATAAAAGTTTTAATGTGTACAGTAGTAATATTATAAATGTACTTAAGTAGGAATAGTATGAGTATATCTGACCGGAGTTTTTTTGTTTTTGGTATTATTATTTGTAATTATTTTTACATAAATATAAATAATTTCTAATCAGTTTTTATAAAAATTCCGAAGAACGCGGACGTATAATGCCTTCGTTGAGCGATTCTTCTATCTGTTTGTTTACTTCTTGTCTTTCTGTGAAAGCTAGTCGACGAGGGGGTTGACAGACTGGTTCTTCGTCTTTTAGAATAATTCTCATTGTGACGTCGGTAGATGCTGTTTTTTCTGGCTTGTAGTCTTGGATTAACTTTTCAAGTTCCTTCTTGATTTGACGATTTTCAACATGACGTAGGTCTAGTTCTTCTTGAATATTTTCAGCAGATATTTGCATAAGCTGTGCATGATTCTCATATTTGTTGAATTTAACTCCTTCTTTAGTGAAACTTATTGATGCTTGTTCCAAAAGATCTCATCCAATAACTGCTTCGAATTTTAATTTATCAGTAGGTACAACATACCAAGTTAACGAGTAATTTTCATTATCTATTTCGAACTCATGTTCAAAGGAACCGATAGTTGTCACTTGTGCTTCATCAATACCTGTGAGAAGCATCTTGTTCTTCGATAATTTTGTTCGATCCATTATTCTTCTACTCGTGTTCTCTCGTAGCAAACTTACGATACTACCACTGTCTACGAGCGCCGTGATTTTCACCTTTCCAAAAAATATCTCTATAGTACGCAAACCTTCCTTAACGATAAGTGTGCAAGTTTCGTTTGGAGGTTCTTTGAATTTCTGTGATTTTGAATAGTTCGTCTGAGCATGCTTGGAAGCATTGTGATTTGAGTGTTTCTCATAATTTTTGTTGTAATACCCTTTCTGCGAGCTGTCTTGATATCTTTGAACAGATTCGTACTTGGTGACAGGAGCTTCGTAATGTTTGTTGAAATTTGTTGACGCTGGAAACTTCTTATCTTTTCTGTTATACTCGAATTTTCCCGGTGCTTCATATCTGCGATTCTTTTCTGGGGATTTGAATTCTTGTTTCTTCACAAAAGGATTACTCAATTTTTGTTTCAGAGTCCTCTTAAAGTCTTCGAATTCTTCTAGTTTTTCTGCTAATTGAACAGGGGAGTTCATATTTGCCCCTTCATCAAGATAATATTCCTTAAATTCAAAAGGCGTTTTTCGTTTTAGTTGATCTGTTATGATTAGATCTGATAATTTGCCGAAAGTATAAAGATTGAAACATTCAAATTTTATTCATTTATAAATATTTTAAACCAGTAACGTGTAAAGACAACAGTGCGAGCCAAAATGAGTAATGCTTAATTTAAAATAGTCAAATTATTAATTATAACTAAAAATAAAACTTTTTTTAAACCATTTAATATATCAGTTATCTCATTTCGTTATAATAAATCCAAAAAGAATTTGAAAGAAAAAATAAATTAATATAAATCTTGTTTTAAAACTGTGATTGAATTTATTTTGTGATATGAAAAAGAATTTAATAACCTTCAATTTTCTTAACCTTCAACCTTCAATAACCTTTTTTATAAGCAAAATGACGGTGGCTCCCGTATTCTTTTAGATTTCTTTTTTTTTTTGAAGACATGCAGAAATTAGGTTAATTGAAATTTGAGTTATATCTTCAGAAGACGGGAAAATTAATTACATTTCTCATGCTTGAACTGAAACCGCGGTGGGAACGAAATGCGCAAAAAACGTGACGTGTTGAACCATCGGGGGTTAGAAGGCCTCTGCCAAAAAATCATTCGCGCCGGCGCTCCACAAGCTCACCAGACGGCGCTGCTTCAGAATGCGGTAATAAACAAAATTGACATTAATAGTCCTCTGAAAAGGATATGACTCAACCTTTTACAAAATGATTCAAACGGAAAATCCTACATATATATACAAACTAAGAAACACGCTTTTATGGTAAATCGAGCTAAAAAGTAAAAAAATAAATCTTAATATAAGAATAAAATGATTTACGTAAAAATTAATGTCATTGTGGTAAAAGCGTGTGGGGTGTGCTTGGAACTAAATTTTTACACTAACTCAGAACATTTTGGAATAGGACTGGAAAGAAATTGTAACAATTAATATAAAACACCACACGTTTTTCCCCCAATGACATTAACTTTCTCGTAAATCATTTTATTCTTATATTAAGAATTTTTTTTTTTACTTTTTAGTTCGATTAACCAAAAACACATGTTTTTTAGTTTTTTAAAAGTATAATTTATTCAAACTAAACTCAGTGGCACAACAGCCCATATTGAGCTAAGGCCTACCTTACCCATCTCAGTTTTCGTGACCCTGGGTGTTGTGGTGCATGAGCAGATTCCGGTCAGATAGTCAGTCTGACGCTGAAACCCGAAGTGTTAAGTTCCCAAGCAAGCTTGGTACTCGTTTATCAATCCCCTTGAGGGATGAAAGACTGTCAACTTTGTCCAGGCCGGTGTTAATAGCTTTTTTTATTTGAACTTAAAACAAAAATAAGTATTATATCAAAATTTCCTATTAATTAGCCTTTTTAAATAATTCTAAGGAGAACTTTGCGTAAAGCAATAGGCACTAAAATAAAATTCTTAATTAAGTAAGTTTTTTTCTTCTTTCATTGTAATACTAAGATATTTAATTTTTGTTTTAAAGTAACATATTTGGGGAAAAATTCAAAACTTTTGCTCCCATCATCACTCTTCATATCCAATTCAAATGAGATGAGTAAAATAGATACGCCTTTTATTTTAGAGAATCTCTGAATATAACGGTGGAGCTTAAAGAATATAGGCCTTCAAGAAATCCTTCGAGTACCATTTTAGTGTGTAGCATATTCCGCTGATAAAATTTAAAACGACTCTCTTTATACTCTCTCTGAAACCATTTGAGATGATTTATTACTTCAAAAAAATATAATTTGCTCTCATAGTCACATTTATACGAAATCATTACAGGAAAAAAAAGAATTTGACAGTCATTGTTGGTTACCACGAGTAATGTATTCATAGGAAGAACTAAACCTTACGTAAATCCCCAAATCTATATTTTAAGTGCAAATCAAAAGCGATAACTTATCCAGTTCTCTCTTTCATTTTCCCTTTTAAATTCCTTTTACTTAATTAAGTTGAATTCATTGACTATTGCATACATTTTCTTATTGCTCATTTTCAATCAAATTCCAAATGAATTTTTCATTTTTTAAAATTTGTATTAGTATTTTTTTAAAAAAAGAACATAGAATAAAAAATTGAAGTTTTTGAAAGTTCCATTTTTATTTTTTGTGAATGGCATTCTATTCTGTCAGTTATATGTCTTCCAACGAGCCCATATTCGTAACCGAAATTATTTATGCAAATATGTATATGTGAGAGTTCATATTATCTAAAAAAAATTTATTTGGCATTTAAAGGTGTTTGTAGACGCAGTCTTGATTAATGTTGTGAATTCCAATAATGCCTAAAAAGTAACAATTATAATATACCATTGAGACTACAAGCACATTTAATTTGATGTGCATCAATTTAGAGGCTTAATAATTTCATGAACATCAATACCAATTTGCACAATTATTGTTTTTTTTATGATAAATAACTCTTTTTACAGTACGTTGAGACTTACTTTTTTCCCTTTTAAAATTTGGAATCTTAAACCATTTAATTTAAGAAATAATAGTAATTCTATGTAAAGAGTTTTACAAAGAATAAGTTTATCTACAGGCTCTATGTTATTGTGGGGGAGGGAATGTCATAAAAATGATGCACTGACAGAGAATGTGAACGTAAATAAGTGATTTTATTAACGAAGAGATAATTTTATACAACGAGATAAAGAAAAAGAAGATAAGTGAAAAGTAAAATCGCCTCTAGCGACTAGCACAACCCGACACGGTATAAATTCAATGGGCTTAATTCATGTGATGTCCAAGGCACATGATAATGACAATCACCTGTTTCTATCATATCTGTTCAGAAACTTATGTGACGTATAACTCATACAATAAAAGCAATCATGTGTCTCTCCAGCTAATCAGTTCATGCGTTTCGTTGTTGCCAACTTTTGCTCTTTGCAGAAACTTTCTTTTAAGAAGTACATATTTGTCAACGATAATAACGCACATGACGTACAAAATACATTTTATTTAAAAAAGTACATGCACAAAATAACTTTTTGAGTTTTTTTTTCTTTTTCTGAGAGAGAGAGAGAAGAACATTTTTTTATACCATTTGAACATCTGTAGACAATTATGAAATTTGAAATTTTACCTAAGTTTTACAAAGAATGTGACAAGTACAATTAATTACACGTCTGTTTTGAATTTAATGGAGAACACGTGTTTGTCTTTACCATATGAGAGTAATGAATTGAGCCCATTACCATGCGGATAGTAATCTTAAAGATGCAAATCTACATGCTCTGTACCATACTCAACAGTTCACTCTTCGATTGAAACTCGAGCAGATCAAGCAAACGATAGCCAATCACATCCCATATATGCTCAATCAGTGACATATCATCAGATATTATGTGCCAAGGAATCATTTAGACATGCTAAAAGGCGTATCTGCTAATGAATGTCTTGTGGTGCCGTAAGTTGTTCTCTTGAAAAATACCATTTCGCATTCTCTAAAATATAAGGTAGCCAAATTAGTTGCAGTATAACGTCTTGCATTGTAATGAATGTTCTCTGATACCTACCTGTTAGCATGTCCTGGAGAATCCCAAACCATTATTCCACGTTGGCGAGTGGAAAGGCGTTCAATAATGGTGTCTGGTTGATTCTATTTCCCCATCTCGCTACCATACTCTCGCCCGACAATAATGAACAGAAGGACAGGACTGAGATTCGTGCGTTGCTGAAAACCACATTTTGTCATTCAGTCGCCCGATTCGGTACCGACACCAATACTATTTTTCAAGTCGGTTAGTTGGTGTCTTGTAAGCAAACCATTTTTAGTCAATCTTCATAAAACAGTTCTCCAAAATATTGAAACATCCGAAGATTCCCAGCACATTCTACAAAATATCGTATTTCATTTGAGAGACTGTTACGTGTCCCTTCGTATGCATCGATCCGTATGTTTTGTTGTACATTTAGGTGGACCTGGTCATTTGCGATGATATATATTTCTTTTCTCGATTCACCTGATCCAAATTCCGTACATAGCGGATTTTCTACAGCGACGGTAGAACAAACCAGTTGCATGTAACCCTACAATTTAACTCCTGCTAAAACCATCTGATTACTAGAATTGCCTTTGGTGTCGTCATCAAGACATCTTTTATTCCTCATGCGTCTTCTAGGACCTAGAACATCGTTCACGAAATTCTGGACTCGCTAGGTGACAGAGAATAGGAACAGTTAATTCATCCAACTTTTCTTTCCCTTTTATCCTGCACTATAAACATGAGAACAATTTGAATTCTAAACTTGCTTAGCTGCATATTCTCTAAAATATTCATATTTATACGCCCAAAGTTTAATAGTGTTGCCTTTTCTACGTTGTGGTTGTGCAGCATATATAGAGAGGGAGAGCGGGGATAGATATAGATAGGTGGGGAGAAAAATATACAGATATATACAACGATAGATGGGCAGACAGATATTGGCAGGATTGAACACAGGCGCCAACATGAACACATAAATCCTTATATGATTTTGACACGCTTTGTATTTCTTCGATTTGAAAAGGGGTCAGGTACAAGAATTTATTTGGTGCAAAAACAATACTTACCTTTAGCTAGTAAAAATAACTATTTATCGTTCTTGAAAAGTTTAACTTCCTGTAAGCTCTGGAACTGTATACTAATAAGATAAGAACTCACTAAGTACACTCTATAACAAAAAAAAACGACGCACCAAGAAGGAGTTGCCCAATGTAACAAAATTTCGTATGCAAAGACACTTCTACCGAACATGCAAATGATTAAAATTTGGTGTCCAATGAATGAATAGCGAGAGCTACAGGAACAGCGCACTCAACAGGTGTCTATAAAAAGCGATTATCAATCTGATGTTCAAAATTTCTGTTGCATTGTGATTTAGGATACCTTTTAACAACTGAAAAAATGCCCCGCCGTATGATTCGATCTCATTACGAGCAACTATCAGAGGTTGGAAGAGGTCGTATTATAAGTGATGGGAGGTCGCCGGTCCCCAGGGATTGCAACTGTAATTTTTATATCTGCCTTGTTGTTGTTTACAAGGAAAGGAATTTCTTGGGTGCGTCTCTTACCCCACCGAAAAGGGTGACGTGTTCCCACGCCTGGAAGAAGGCATTGCACCCATAAATACATCATGATAAGGGGTGTTTTTTTGGGAATTTCCCGCGCTTGGGGGATGTCATTGACCGTGAGAGGATATCCTTCCGCTGACTCTAGACCAATCAGTTAAGTTGATTGAATTTCTGTAAAGAATCCGCCCCAGAATACAGGAGAAAACCGCCTTGGAATAAAAGCTACTGCACCCCGAATTGTGGCCCTTTTTTGACTCTCTCGGGGGCTCCTTCACACACCGACTTGGTCTGACACGTC